>DWTO01000301.1:0-23069 GCA_018244755.1 Jemadia pseudognetus
CAGTATATTTAGCTTTTCACCTGAGGATACGTCAAAGTCTGAAATGTTTTGTATTGCCGTGGTATGTATATCGCTTATTCTGTCTGACAAATCACGCCATTTGTCTTCAATTTTAGAGAAAAATTGCCTTTGTACCATTTCGTCTGATATAGGAAGAATTTCTAAAGCCTTTTCGAACTGAACACCAGATTCGTTCTTAAGATTGTTATGCATTTCATGTTGAGCTTTTAATTCCCAAAAGCGTCGCAAATTGCTAGTGGTTGCAATGTTTTCCGGTGTAATATGTTCTAACTCTCGGCTTGCTAATTTCATCCAGCCCTCTATTCTATCAATCAGATGGTCAAACATCAGCCAGTTTTCTCTAAATGCTGTCAGGCGCGTTAATCTCGAATCTACGTCTTCCTGAAGTTTCAGTAATGTATCGAGACATTTTGAGCACTCTGCTTCTAGACCTGAACATACAATAAGACTCTGAAGACCTTCTGTTATAGATAACAGACGGAGCATTTTTGCGTAGTGATGTGAAACATCGAGACTGATCGACTGATATAAATTGATATATTGTTCATGATCTATAGAAGTCACGTTAGTCAGATCCGGAATTCTTTGTTGGGCAACACTTAACCATTGTTGTTCTTCCTTCATTCCCTGATCCAACACACCCCACCTTGATGCCGCTAATGTCATTTGCTGGGCTCGACCAGCTGCTCTGTCTATTATTGTCGTAGCTCTATCGTGAAGCGAATTATGTAAAGCAGAATACTTTGCTTTCGTCTCATAATCTAAATTATCTTCCAAAGATTCCAGAATCGCTCGACAATGGCTTAAATTAACGAAGAATTTCCTATGTTTTTGAATTTCTTCATGCAGGTGATCTAAATTAGATACAATTATTTTACCATCTAGTAAAGCTTCAGCCACTTCAGTGATTTGCGCAAAGTCCTGAAGAGTTTGTTCGTATTCTTCCACTAGTGAACTTAGTTGCATAAGACGACTCCTTTCAAGGTTAATAGAGCTCTCAGTTTGCCTAATGTCTTCATCACTCATGTACAATTGTTTGGGGCACTTTATTTTTGGGTTGGTCTCAACAAGAGATCTTAATCTTCTGAACAATTTTTTAGCCGTGTTGGAGTAATCAATATTATCAGCCTCGATTTTATCGAGGACATCAAGTTTAATATGCGTTGGCATTTGCGATAATATTAAATCGTCCATTTTGTCTCTAATACTTTCTACTGATTGGAATAATTCATTGGTATCCTTAAGAAATTGTTTCCATTCCGACTCTACAATTTTTGCTTTCATTGAGCTTTGATTACTCAAAGTGTTAACTGCAGTTACTTGCCGCGTTAATGTCTCAATTAAAGTAATAACTTCTTCATTTACTTCAGTGACGTATACGATTTCTTTTAGATTTTGAACGTAACTTTCTAATGCTTTAAGTCGCATTGTTTCATCCGTCGGCTTTCTACCTGAAACTATATCTCTTTGAATTTTGTACTGTATTTCTTCCAACCAAATAGAAATCGTTTCAATAACTGTGATTACGCTCGTTTCAACTTTCTGTTGGTCATTATGTGCAAGAGCATTCTTTACTTCATCTAGCTCTTTATTGACGACAAGGTCATAAGACTTTTCTACCGAGGGTACCAGAAGAGCTACGGTCATTGTGTCATCTGAGCCAATTTTTTTAGAACCAGTAATTGATTTAGTTCGTTTTTCTAAAGTGTCCAGTAATTTTGCTTTGTCTTTTTTAGGTATTATAGTTTTACTTGGAGATGGCGATTTAGACTTAGATCTCTGGACAACATCGGAATAAGTTGGTTTTTGCTGAGCTGCAATATTTTCCTGACTAACAGGCAGGACAGGACTACTTAGGTAAGAAATACCTTCATCTATGGAAGACGTATCCTTACTGGATAACTCTTCACTTGTCGGGGTCACTGAAATAGATAGCTCAGCGTTAATAGGATCTGAAAGACTTCCGGGAGATTGTAAAGGCGACTCAGCTTTTTTCTTAGGCTTTTTCCTCTTTTGCTTGTGTTTTTCACTTAATATGCTTTGTGGAGAGTCTTGAGCCTGACGTTCACTTTCGATTAAATCTGTTGTGGCTTGAGGGATGGAAATTTGCGCTCTAACATGTACTTCATAAGGCTCGTCTGTGGACGTAGATATCGAATCTTCAGAATAAAATCTGGGAGATGTTTGTTGGACATTATCACTTGTTGAAACAATATTTTTGATAGTACCAAGATCAAGCAAATTGGTAGGTTCCTTTGACTCCATTCTCGGAGTTGTTTGCTGCGATTCATCAGCAGTGATTACATTCTTTGACTGAATTTCTAACACAGGTGTGGGTAGCACTGATTCTTCTCTGGGAGAAGTTTGTTGAGTCTTGTTAACGGTAGTGATTTCTTTCTCAGGTTTTACTTCTTTTACCGGACCGTGTTCTTCAAAAACAGTAGTCGGCGATGTTTGTTGCGTGTTATCTAATGTAACTATATCTGTTTTAACCATTTCTAACTTTAGAGGTATTTTGAATTCTTCCATAGTATCTGTAGGGACAGACTGCTGTTCTATTAGAGGTTCCGGCTCATCAGACTGAGTAAATGAAGTAACGAGGGGAACTTGAGACGTTTGTATGCTAATCTCAGCTACTTCTTTATCTTTGACAGGTGAAGTGGATGTCTCCTGATCGACAATCTCATGTTTTATTGTTTGTATATCAGTGTCAGTTTTTTTAACAATAATTTCAGTGCTCTTTTCATGTTTTTGTACTTCAGGAAGTGGTGAAGTTTGTATTTCGCGAGATTCAGTAATAATTTCTTGCAATTCTTTTTGCGACTTTAGTTCAGGAGTTGATGTTTGTGAGAATTTTTCATCAGATTCTGCAATATCCCTTGGAATAACTTGAGTTGCAGCTATAGCATGGGTAATTTGTTCCGGCGATTCTCTCCTACTAGTTTGCATTTGAGAGTCAGATAATTCAATTTTTTCTACAATTGTTACTTCTTCAGATGTCTGGGTTTGAGCTTCTTTATCATCTATTGGTGATGTTTGAATCTGAATTTCACTTACAGAAGTTGGAGATGTTTGCAGCTCAGTGTCAGTTAGTTCTGGTTTAAGACTTTCGTGCTTATCCGCTTTTTCAGACTCAGTTATTTCTGGTGATGTTTGAACTGAGTATTCTTGAGTGCAAATTTCTTCGACGACAGGAATAGGGAAAGTTACAGTTGTAGAAACTTCTTTTGGAATGATTTCAGGACTGCCTTCAATACATTCTTCAACAATTTTTACTGTACTGATATCCGACGTCTCGCTCATAGTACGATATGTTTCCTCTCGGGGTGATGATTGTACAGTTTCTTGACCCATCTTAGGGCTCTCGGGCTTTATTTCTATCTCAGATTTAGTAACGACTTCATAGTCAGTTGAAATTGATTTCTTTTTCCCTTTTTTAGACTTTACTTTTTTTTGATGTGATGGCTTTTCTTTTATTTCAGAGGCGGAAGTCACAGTAGGTTCCTCTTCAGTAGTAGTTTGATTCGGATATACAGTTTCTTCACTAACATCATGTGGTTTACGCTTCTTTTGCTTTTTCTTTCTATCTACAGCGGGAATAGGATCTAAGGAAATATCCTCAGGTTCGTATCCTTGCTCTTCAACAGTTTGTTCGGAGTCAATAACGGAAGAAGCTTCCTCAACTTCTATATTTGCTACTGACGTTCCTAGTAAATCATCCGAAGGCTTTGGAGATTCGATAGGCGGAGAAGTTGGTAGCTCCACGTAATGACCTAGGGAAGAACTGTCAGTTTCTATTAAAGTTTTCTCTGTTTCAGTATGCGAATCTAACGAGTCGCTAGCTTCAGACAGACGTTTATGTTTCCTTCGTTTTTTACTACGTTTCTGATCTTTACCAGATTCTTCTGAAGTTGGTTTAACGACTGGTTCATCTCTACTAGAATTTTCTTGTTTTGATGCCTTAATGTGTTCTTCTGTGACCGTAACTTCCACCGGCAGGTCAACATTAATATCTTTTTTGAGTAATGACGGGTTATTAGGGTCTGCTCCATCAATGATAATATCTAGTTGAACTCTGGGCTTAGACTGTTTTGTTTCATCTTTCTTGGTCAGAGACAAGGAAATGTCCACTGTTTGCGTTGGGTTACTGGGATAATCTTCTTTTAAGTGTAATGTACTACTTGTTTGTTCATACTTAACGGATGGAATATTTGGTGTTTCAGTAGATCGTAAATGGGTATCATGTCGCTCTGATTCAATGAACGTATTAATATCGTACTGTACATATGATCCTGAAAAAACTGGTTGATCTTCAATAACTTTTGAAGTGTTTGATACTACATCCTTTGCCTCTGGTAGCAGTTTGCTATTGCCTCGTATTATTTCATCAACATTTTCAATTGAAGTTTCAAGAACGGGTTCGAACTGGTCTACGTATGATACTTCGGGTGTTTTTGCATTTTCGCTTATACACGTTTCTGTTAGAACTGTACTCGTTTGAATTGGTACCACATGGACAGATGTTTGATTAGGTGCTTCCTGTAATACTAACTTGTGTATCGTTGACTTGGTTTCACTGTCATCGACATTTTTCTCTGAAGTGTCTGGCTTCGTTGAAGCTTCTGTAACATTTATCAATTCCTGCTTATTCGAACTTTCTTGGATAAGAAATTCTACTGTCCGGTCTATAATGTCCTTTTGAGATATTGTAGGCGAGTCTATTTCAATAAAAGATTCCTGAACTATGCGGTCATTATCTTTAACTGTGTCAGGTGTCAGTTCAGCTTTTTCTATAATATGTTCTTTGGAAATGACCTCCTCAGGCACTTCTTGTACAGTGGACGTATTTAAAAGTGAAATAGAACTAACTATGGGTTCATGAATTTGTTGGACGATAAACTTACTGTCATGTTTAGGTTTTTCAAGATTATCTATAGCAGATTGCACTACAGAAGAACTTGGTTCTACAGGAGTATTTTCATCAAAGACTTTTTCCAAAGGTGGCTTTGAAATTTCTCTTTCAGTTGCTGCTACAAATGTCAGCATGTCTGTTTGTTGCGAACCATCTTTGTCGCATACGTTACTTTTGTCAATCTCTACAAACTCCGTGACGACATCAGGTATTTTAGATTGTGTTTGAGCTATTGGAATTGGTTTTACGGATACGACTTCATCTGTAGGAAATACAGAATCTTTTTTTAGTTGAGGTATATCCTGATGAAGAGCTTCATTTGTTTCAGTAGGTTTACCGTGACCTTTAAAATCAAATACATCCTGAGCATCTACATGTATTTGTGTTTTGGGTTGTGTCGGCTCTCCCTTTGCATCATCAGATATGATTTGGCTGTTTGATGGTTCTAATAGATTTTCTTTTTTAACATCACCTTTATTAGTGATTTCAATTTCTTCATAAATTTCACTAGATATATTCGGTTCAATTTCAATTACTTCTTCAACTTCAACAAGGTGATCCTGTTTATCTGTAGGTATTTCTGGAGATTCAGGTTTCAATTCTTTTAAAGATGTCTTCACGCCTTTTTCATCTGGGATGTTGACTGATGCGGATATTTTCGAATGAGACGGCATATGTTCTAAATACGTACTTTCTCGTTCTAACATCATTTTAGTCATGTCAATAACACTTTCGTGTTCTGTACTATCAGTGACATTTGTTATTTCTGGTTGTGAGATATGAACATCTATGTCCGCTGTAATTGTCGAATCAGCAAGATATTCCTCACCTGGTTCTTCGATAATTTGTTCGGATACGTGTTCTTTTCCATCTAATATCTGAACTTGCCGTACTATTTTTATGCGTTTTGTTTTCACTCCTTGTTCTTGAATAACGTGTGTTACGGGTTCACTTTCGAGAACTTGTACCTCCTCCGGTTCTTCAATTACCTCTTCACTTATATGTTCTTTGCCGTCAATAATTTGTATATGTTTAATTACTCGTCTTCTTAGTCTCGTAACAATTTTTGTAGTTTTTTGTGTAAGACTTGATGTAAAGTTAGATGGAGATGCATCAGATGTTGGCAGGTCTTCAGTTATAATTATTATTTTATCTTCAGGCTCTTGAACCGCGTATGCTGGTTCATTAGATAGAATTTCAGATGTAGGCTTCGATGTTTCAGTTTTCGGTGTTTGTTCGTATATAGGCGCTAAAGAAAGCACTCCTTTTTCAATTTCAATAAACTGATCTGTAATATTTTCTGTGACATCTGCAGCTTTTTTCGGGGATTCGACATTAGCTTCATCCGACTTTAAATTATCGGCTACTTTTGTAATCATAACAGGCTCTGCTTTTACAATTATATCAGCTGAAGGTTCTTGTACTTGTTTAATTAATTCGCGATTAGGTTTTAACTCAGATTTTTCGATAGTCTTGGCCTCGAGTACTACATTAGATTTTTCAACAAGAGGCGGTTCTTTTAATTTTAACTTACTTTCCAAAATCACTGCTTTGTCATACTCCTTATCAATATCTGGTCTAATATGTGACGCTTTATAAGTATCGCTCTCACTTGCAAGTAAGCTAATTGTATCTTCAATAATTTTGTCTCTGTTAATGTTACTAACAGGAACTATACTTATAGCTTTCGATGTTGTAATTGGTTCATTACTGTCAGGTAATATTTCCTCGAAGATTTCTTGTTCAGGAGCCCCACTCTCATCAGCAACTGACAGTTTTAAACCTGGAGATTTATTAGAGGGATTAAAATCGACGTTACTACTAATGATTTCTGAAGATTTAGACAACAATCCCTTTAATTCAGAATCATCTTCTAGCGTTACAGGCCGAACTTTATCAATTTTTTCAATGAAAGTCTGTTCTTTCAATTCTAACTTACTTTGCGATATTTCAGCTGTATCTTTTTTCTTCTCAGTACTTTTTTTAAGGGTTGGAATATCGTAAGAAGCGCTTTCGCATGCAATTAAGTTAACTGTATCTTCAACTGTTCTGCCTTTTTCAATCTCGCTTACGGGGACAGTATTTATAGAAATGGATGTTGTAATCGGTTCCTCTTTAAAGGATGAAACTTCCCCATATATTTGTTGTTGAGGAATCAATTTCATTTTTAAGTCTGGTAATTCCTCTTTAGCTTTATTATTAATAATTTCTGATGATTTAGGTAGTTCTTTCGTTATAGGATCTTCTATTGGTACTATAACCTTTGTATCACCATCAAATGATGAAGCTTGTTGAAAATCAGAATCTACATGTTCTGCTATTTTCATTTCCTTAACGGGGAATTTTAAAATAGTCGAATGATCTATTTCGCTACCAATCAAACTCCTAGTCAAATCAACAATTGAGATATCGTCAATGGGTGAAGGAAAATCTGATTTTATATTATGTTCTATAATCACTGTAGCTTCTCTTGGCGTTGGTTTCGATTCAATAGGTTGAGTTATTGTTACTTCGTCTTTCGTAATGCCAGATATTTCGTCTGGATTATAAACCTCATATTTTTGGGGAGGAGTGTCAACCAATTTTTCAGAATCAACTTTTTCAAGGGATTCAGTCATTTTAGGCAAACCTAGTGCAATTTCTGAAGCGTTGGAATGAACTATTTCGGTTCCAATTAAAGTCTTTGTTACGTCAAGAATATTGTCACCTTGAAATTTCTCTTCATCTTTTGGCAATTTAACAGCAATTAATTTGTCTTCATTTGTTGTTTCAATTTTAGGTTCTTTCTTTGTTGCCATTACCACGGATTCAGATAATTTAGCAGGCGCCACAACAGTCTCAACTTTTAATAGTGAAACTTCACTTTTATCAGCTTCACTAGACGCAGGGCCAATTTGACTTTCTTCAGCAATAAGTTCTTCATTTCTACTCTTAATTTTTAACGTTTCTCCAGTTTCTTTAATATCGTTATCGGCCATTACGTATCCGGAATCCTTAACTTCAATATTCGTAACAACTGAAGGTGTTGCTTCAGTACTGTACGTATGCGTCATAATAGATACTATTGAGCCATCTTTTTGGTCGTTTCTTGATAACATATCATCTTCACAGGTAATTTCTAAATCATCGTCTGGTTCTTCTATTACCTGTTCTGTCACATTCTCCTTTCCATCAATTATTTGTACATGACGTATAATTTTTAAACGTTTTGTTTTTACTTCTTGTTGTTGAAGTGTATGTGAAAGATTAGGTTTTTCTTCTATAATTTCAACGTCATCGGGTTCTTCAATAATTTCTTCTGTCACATACTCCTTACCATCAACAACCTTTATATGTTTTATAATACGCTTTCTGGTTCTAGTAATTTTTCTTGAAACTGTTTGAATAACAGTACCAAGTTTTGTCGTCGATGATTCGATTGTTGAAATACCTCCGCCTACATATGTAATTTGGCCTTCGTTTGGCTCTTGTACTTGATAACTCAAATCGACCTCGATGTCCTGTGGTTGTGCTGGCATTTCTTCAATTATTTCTGAGACTGTCCTAATATGTTCTGGCGTGGATTCTTTCAGTTCTACTTGTGGAGCATTTGCACCTTCTCGTTGAATGAAATCTTTTACTAAATTTTGAATGTCTTTGTCTGATATCGCATCTGTTGCTGGAATTTCAGCCATAAAACTTGATTTGATGTTTTTAGACATATTGTTTATTGTATCATTTGATTCATTAGATGGTTTGTCCTCCTTACTTTGTTTTAATTTTTTTTCATCACCAAAATCTTTGCCAGGTGGTTTATCACCTTTATCGTCAGAGTCATCGACTTCCTCAAATTGGACACCACTTTCTTTAACATTGATTGACACCCGCGGTATTTGTTCTTCAAAAACTTCTACATTATCTGGCTCGTCTATAACTTCTTCTGTAACATGTTCTTTTCCATCGATGATAACCACTCGCCGTATAATTCTACGCCTAGTTTTAACTATTCTTTTGGTTACTTGCTGCACTACAGCTGTAACACTTGACGATGATGTCTGAATTTGTGGTTGTGTTTCGCCTTTTGCTAACTGGAAGATTTCGTCTGGATTCATATCTTTACTCATTGTTATAAGCATATCAGGCTTTGACGTAAACTCTTGAATAGTGACTTCGCTTCCTGGAAGACCTGATACGATTTGGCTTCCGTAACTCTGATATTGCACGTTACGTATAAAGCCCTCTCCCAGATCGGTCGATGTTGAACCCTTGTCTTCATTTAACGTAATCCGGGAGAATGACTGCTCTGGAGGTAAATCCCGTGACAGTATTTGCGAGCTTTGTTCTTGTGAATGAATCATTTGTTGTCTAGTTATTAAAGTTTTTCTAACTTTCTTTACAATTATTCTCTTTGTACCATCAGCATCAACAACTACTTCAGTAGTTGTTTCGTCAGGTTCGACCATCACAGTTTCAAACGACTGTGGTAAGCTGTGTGTTATATTTAGTTCAGAGTCTTTATGCATATTACCATCTTGGTATTTTGCATCAACCAAAAGTGATTGTTCATCTATTTTCTGGTCTCTAATAATTGGTCGACTTGCAAATTCAATTGTTTCATGTCCTTCTGATATAGTTTGTCTTATTTGAATATTTTCTAAAAGTTCTTTATCATCAGATATTGGTTCACTTGTTTGTACTTCAATTTCCTGAGGAGGAGCACAGGTTACTGAAACATCATGTGTAGGTTTCGCATCTACTTGACATATTATCGACTTGTCAGCTACGGATGGTGGTTCAGACATTAAACTTTTACCAGTTTGAGTTTCTATTGTAATAGTGTATTTTTCTTCCGGCGCTTTAGTGTCTGTTACTGCAATCTGAACTACCTTCGGTTGACTTTCTATTGGAATAGTTTTGACAACGGTATCTTGAACTTTTATTTCTTTCTTTTCGTATTCGTTTTCTTTTGGAGTTACTACTTCCTCAGGCATCGACGTAGAGTCAATGGTCCGGTCAGTTTGAGACATGTCATCATCGACTACTTCAGGAGCTGTTCTTAACTGTATCAATATACTCCTTAACCTCTCTATTTCTACAATGACTAGATTCCTTGTTTCTTCTAAAGTCCTTCTCGTAATTTCTAATTTTTTCAACATTGATTGACTAGATTCATCACGACTTATCACAGTAATAGATTTCAATATAATTTCGTACTCTTCGTATTCTCTAATGTATCGCTCATAAATTTCTAGATATCTGATGATGTCTTCTTCAGTTAGGACGTCTGATTGCTTCATTGATTCTTTTATATCACCATTAATTGTATCCAACCATTGATCAAGTTTTCCAATTTTTTCCTTTTGTTCTTCCAGTTCCTTGGTTTGACTTGCTAGATCTTTTTTAGCGTCCTGGAATTAAATGAAAACTTATAAGACTGACGATATTAAAAAAATTATAGCAACAGCTGAAAAATAAATAAACAAAAAAGAGTGTTTGAAAAAGTAATAAGGTTCAAATAATAATAAAAAAAGCTTGTTACCTTTCTTACCTGGATGGTGATCAAGCCCTGCCGCGCCTGGGCGAGCAGCTTTGATATCCGGCCTTTAATGACCACCACCTCTTTCAGGAGACTCTGCACCTCTACTTCCTGTCGGTGCTCCATAATCTTGTGTTCCAGAAGATCAGCCGCCTCTTCGCACTTAACAAGAACTTCTATACCCTCCTGGAATAAATTAAAATATTGGGTAGTAAGAACAATGAAATTTTATCACTATTCCAATAAAAACCCCATAGAGACGTTCTTGACAGAGATTACATGTTCACAATTATAAAAGCATTTAACATGGGTTCAACCTCTTTTATTACCATAATGGAATATTGAACGTCTGTTATACGACACTGATACACTGTTACAGACACGGAACCTCCTACATCGGGGACTGTGAGTTGGAATTCGAGATTGGACATGAAATTCAGTTTATGCGGGTATGAGTTTATATTGCGACGTTATAGGGGGTTACAGTAAAGAAAACGTCTTATGAAATGTATACGTCTTATGGATCTCTTTAAATTTTTAGAAAATACATGAAGTTTGGAAACCAGCATTTGATAATGGACATTCGAAATCTGAGAAGATCCGGTCCAATAGCACAACTATAAAAGCGTCAATGTTAACATATACCAAAGTGCGCCTCTACGAGAATCGATCAACATGAATATTACGAACATTCATTACAATGAGAGAATTTGCTAAAATAGCAGAACCTTTTATTTAAAGAGCATTGTAAAAAACTCAAAGGATTTCACGCTAAACATTGAACTGTACATTCAGTTGATTGTGTTCGTTATTAAGTAAACAGAATTCAACAAATCTGTATACGAGCAAAAATAGACGTTACGGTATTGTTGATAGATGCTAAAATTATCGGTGACCGTCAGTGCTTTATTCAAACATTGCTCACTCGGGTTTATATCACCGTACTGAAGCTAATGCATACCTACTCCGAATCATGGAATAACATACACAATTAAGAACGTCAGGTATGACATCATAAAATATACATATGTACATATATTATTAAATTATTATACATTACACTTGAGAGCTTTACCTTCTTACATATGACCGTTACTGCCACAACTGCAGTCTAGGGAATGTCATATGATCATAATAGATGGTCCAATAATATCGTAACATGTACAACCATATTAAATATATGGTTTTATAAAAGATTTTTAAGCGGCCAAAATATTTTATGCATATGTAGTGATTATTCAATACCAATATTTTTAATACAGAAATAACATTGGAAAAGTTAATAAATATGTTCACCCAAATACATACCCAATTAATACTGACAATTATGTATTGGGAGCTTATAAATATAATTCAATTACAGAAGAAACAAACACCAAAGCACTACTTGCAGGTAAGCCAAATGAAGAAACCTTTACGATGGCTATTATTAATAATGGCGATACGGTTTGAGCAAAGTGCTGTTGTAAATAGATGGTAACTTTATGTAATTCGGACGTTCCGATCGTATACAATTAATTTAATGTCCGCTTGAGTGAACTTAAATAGATAAATGGTGTCAAAACAAATTTTTAAACATTTGTACTACCTATTACGTTACGTATCGTTTTAAGTAATAATTTATAATTGTCAAGGTAATTCCAACATCTCGTTTCAAATTAATAATTTCAAAATTAAAAAGCACCGACAAAATTTTGAACTAAATGAGATGCCTAAGAAAATAATGAAATATATATTAACTATTTTAATAAAAGTATAAATAAAAGAAGCGTCATAGACTTACACTTTGATATAAATTGAAGAACTACTAGGACAACGAAACTTGATCAAAGCACAAAAATATTTTACCCTTATCGATCTTACGTAGATTACAACATTAATACTATTTCACTTACATTACACATGTATATTTCACTACACTGATACAGATTTGCTAAACTAATGCACCAGTTTTATTTTTATTATTCACTCACCGATTATTCGCGTATTTAAAATCGATCGTTAATCGCTTCTCGGAATCGATATCTTGTTCGATAAATCGTTAAATAAATTCGAATTGTGGCGCTCTGCGCTAACAGTTTCGCGAACTAGTGCCCTACTGAACGGTGCCAAAGCCAAACACAACACTAGTATATTATTAACGGCTGAATGGCGCAACAAGTGAGTAGGTACGGTGACATCATTAATGAACAAAATTCACACAGCCACGATCGTACCACCAAGAAACAAGTGAAACGCGCGGATAATGGAAAAAATAAGAGATAATGAATCATTACAGAAAAGGACATAGCTTTAAAGTTACTAGGAATCGCTTACTAAAACATTTTTATTTAGAACACAAATTAAAATGTAATCATTGTCTCATAATATTGACATACAGTAACGTTTTAGCACTTACCAGTCGTATCATGGCGCATGTATATTTAAAGATATCAAAACGGTCGATGATCTGTGCATCAGTAATATTAATTAAACATATAATATATCTAAGTACATATGTATTTATATATTCGTGTGATGACGTAAGACCAAACACCGATTCTAGTTTTGTTTACGTTGGAATAATGGACTCGCGAAAGTGTGAATAATTATAATGAACTGCGGGAGGTACACAAATCACATCAAATATTTTCGTGTTAGCACAGGACATATCGACGAATAGAAAGGACATATTTGGGAGTTCTTAAGCGAAATTAACAATATACAATAAGTTATTGTAAATAATACATATCGATTTACAATAAGTTATTGTGCGGCATTGTATTAATATTTTAATTAAAGTATCCTACGTACATCCATTCCATTGACGATATGCAATCTTTTTAAACATTACAGATATAACGAGCCGGTTTAGAATGAAAGCAACACGTGGAGCCGAACTCGTATGGCGAGTGCAATAATAGGGACGGCTGGAGAGCGAACGAGTCGGAGGGCGGGGGACTCTCGTACTATTTTAAACAAGGGTCGGATATCGAACTACGAAACTGATGCATTTATTATATATACAACTGGTTGTGAAACATGTGTTCACACGGTAACAAATTTAGATTATTTACAATGTAACTCACCCGCAGTCCCTGCTCCATGGCCTCGAGGCTCTCGTTCGGTAGATCTGTCAGATTCGCTTGAACTACCCTTATCTCCTCGAGCAGTGTTTCAATATCGTTAGATAAATCATCCTGAGAACACATTATTTTATTAGCCACACGCTACGTAGCGTCACAGCGACGTGGAACTGCGAGATGCGAAAATAGCCTCGAGTGTGTATTTGAAATGACAAATAGGATTACGTTTAGCTGCATGATTTGTGTTTCAATCGTCATCATTGACCCAATCGATCGATATAGCTCGATCGAGATATGAAACACACATATATTATATTATATACCATAATGACTAAACAAAAATAAACCATCTGTAATTCTGTATTACAAAATGTATAGAATACTTCACAGAAACAAAGTAAATAATTTAGACAATTGAGCATTATGACTTGCGACAATCGAATTCACGACAATTTATTTATACAAGAAAAAATTACGCACGCCTAGCTTTATTCTCAAGGCCTCTCGGGCTTTTTAACAATCTATTTCGCGATTTCAGAATTCCACGTCGTTTGAGTCACACGAGGGATAGTCCAATTTAGCATTCCAGATGCACGGACCGTTGGCCGAAGATATACACAACTGCGTGGATATACTGCGACAAAATTAATCAGAATTATCAACAACAAGTCTGAAAATAACTATACATCTCGAGATGTGTACACAGGAGTTACATATTCGGCCTTTAGTTAGACACAGTAAACAACAACGAAAACTTTTATAACATCCACTATATTATGTTGGCATGACATGCATGTAGATAGAATATGCGCGCTGGTCATTCTGTTAAATATTACACGGGGGATAGAGTTGGGGCTTTAAACTAAGCAAAGACGTGTCTCGTATCAATGTCATCACAAATAATCGTAGTAAGTAGTGGCGAGGGATTAAAGCGATATTACTATATCGGATAATACAGTAACTGTTATTTATATACATATCTGCGTATGTAAATAAGATTTTAAAATATTGAAGAATG
The DNA here is from genome assembly GCA_018244755.1 of Jemadia pseudognetus. Taxonomy (NCBI): domain Eukaryota; kingdom Metazoa; phylum Arthropoda; class Insecta; order Lepidoptera; family Hesperiidae; genus Jemadia; species Jemadia pseudognetus. The sequence continues at coordinate 14,532 of DWTO01000301.1, forward strand.
ATATTTGAATATTTATTAAACCGAACAAAAACAACTGACCGTACAAATATCACGAGTAACAGAATATTGTTTCTGTAGTTCAATGAATTTCATATTTTATAAGAATTTATAGTTTAAAACGTTAATTTTGTATTGTATGGGGGTATTTTTGAGGTAAACTTTTTCTTGTAATCGATGAAGTGTTTTTAACATTAGTACGTTGATTTAGTCATAGTGAACAGCGTGACTGCGTGTGCTGTACGTAGGTTATAGCGACTGTGTGATTAAACATTGATACGAAACACAACAATAAACATCCTCAAACACATCTTAGTATCACAGGTAGAACAAAATACGTCATTTCACTAATGTAAAACAATACCGTCCAATAAAAGGGAACACTCAATATTTTCCAAACACTTTTTCCTGTGTTCATCCATAACAAAAAAAAACAGTTATCTACTATAAATAGAACTTCAAAAGCATTCATATACAGATACAACATGACTGACCTTTGCAAAATAAACGGTAGCAGACAATATGTCAGCTGATTCTGCCTACGGTCATTACTTTAAAGCCCAAATAAAGCATCTAAAAAATAAATCTCCAATTAAAGCGTCAGTGCTGTCGTTCGTCTTGTAGCGCTAATATTTTGGCATTTCACATACATAAGGGTGACAAAATGGACGAACAACGAACAACAATGTAACTTAAATAAAACAAGAATTGCATAAATATTTACTTTATTATAAAAAAAAATTTAAAATCAGATTCAATATGTAAGCCTCGTTTTATTGCGGACTAGACATGACTAGATTTATATATAAAACACACTCTATATAAACACTACGCAAACTAAAATCAAATGCGTATAACCTAATGCGGCGCTCCGTGCATGCCAAGAATTGGTAACTACAAGACGATCGGCAGTTTTGGCAGACGACAACGTACGATATATAGATTTGTAATAAGTGAAATTAAAAATTTTGTGAAAATATCATGCCAAACATAAAATATAAGTTGTAAAATTGTACGATACGACGGTAGCACAGTCACCTTGGCGATCATCTGGGTTCCATCTTCTGCGAGCCGCTCCTGTGTGGGTTTGGGTGGGGTGGTCGGTTCGGAGGGTGGGGCAGTTAGTAGATCCTCTGATATACGGGTACCTAACCGCGGGGTTTCCTCGCTTATAACACCCGTCATGGAATCTGTAGGCGTGTCTAAGCTTAAGTAGGAACTTTGATCTTTCCAGCTGCAAATTCCACCGGGCAAGTCCATTGAAATATAATTAGAATCAAATGGTGAATCGCAGGACGCTTTGGGGTCATGATCATCGGTATCGGAAGAATGACCGGAACCACCGCTTGGATCCCTATCCTTATCATTTTCATCTTTAACCGCTATTTCAATGTTAGTAATATTCGGGGTTTTTGATTTACTTGCCAAATTAAGGAAATATTGACATTCTGCATCATGGTATAAATGCTTGTCAGGCCAAAAGGAAGTGGAATCATTTAAAAGATTTTTCTCTACAGTGACATCGTTATTTAACGGCAGCAAGGTCTCTACATTTTTTTCAGATATGACTTTAACACAGGTGTTAGGTTGGTCGACATTAGGAGCGGTTTCAATGGTATTAATCTTCGATTTTTGTTCGTATAATAGTTTTTCCGCTTCATCAACAACGGATTTTGTAGTCCAAAAGTTGTCAGCTTTAATATTAAAAATGTTGTTAGTAGGAGCTACAATGTTAGATTGCTGAGAGTCGGGTGTTTCAATGTGTTTCACTACAGTTTCAATAACTTCAGATGGAATAAGTTGTTCTTGTGTAGTTTCAAGCTTTTCTGTTTCAATATCACTTCTGTCCTTCACATATTTTATTTTACTTAATTCAGTTTCACTCGTACTTTCAATGATATGCTTATCTTTATTAACATCAACTTGTTCACTTTCTTCTAAATATCCGCTTGGTTCTAGTTTCATTTCCGTGATTAAGTCTTCAGGCTCAGGAGACGCGAGTGAGGGTGTAATACTATCCAAACCTTCATCATGGTGTTCGTCAATAGATGCATTTGTGTCAATTAATTCCACAGGTATATCGTCGCTGATGGCAGAATTATCATTTTCAGGTAATAACATTTCTTCGATTTCTCGCTGCAAGTCTGCCATTTTATTTTCTAGTGATTGTTCTTCACTTATTTTATCTTCTTTGGATTGCGATTGAAACTCCAGTGATAGAATTTCTTCTTTTAAAAATTCTTCTACAGTGATTTTTTGACAAGATTCAGGAGGACTTAAATCTAAGACAGACGTATTTTCAGCATCCCTACATTTATATTCTGTATGGCCTTCAATAACACCTGACTGTATTTCGGTTTCGGTTGTTTGCTTTATTTCTACAGATAAGACTTCTGATAAGTTGCTAAACTCATCTATTGCATGAGGATCATTTTTCCAATACTGAGCTTCAGAATAAAATCTATCTTTAACAGGAGTTTGAAGTGATTCGGGGGTAGATATAGGCGTGTCAACGCATTTTGATGGTCTGAATTTGGTCTTATTTACAAAAGCCTCTTGTTCAGATGATGTAATATCAATAGGAGAACATGTATCAGTTGTTTCGCTTATTTGCGCTTCAACTTTTTTATCTTTCTTCTTTTTCTTGCTCTTCTTTTTATTTTCAAGAATGTTTGGTTGTGTCACATCTATTCTCTGGTTTTCTTCACTGTCATTGACAACTTCAGATTCCGTAACTTGTTCAACTGATTTTGTGGAATCTTTTGCTTCTTTTGATTTCGAAGACCGTTTTCTTTTATCTTTTTTTATTGGTTGCTTTTCTTCATCAGAAGTACTTGGAGCTAGTTGACCTAATTTTGGTTTCGTTTCTTTTTCTTTTGGTTTTGAAGCACGGCTTCTCCTACCTTTTCTCATTATTTCTGTTTCTTCATCTGAGGGGCTGCTTTGTATGGATTCAGTGTCGTCTGGTTTTAATGTCAGGGAAAAAGCATCAAACCTGTTTTCGGATTTATCGCGAGTGTCACTTTTTTGCTGCATTTTCGAAGCAGAAACTGATCGATTATCTCTCGAACGAGACCTAGATCTTCGATTTCTTTCAACTGTAATAAAACCGTCTGCATCTACTTCAACTTCTGGTCTATGATGTTCAGTATTTGATTCATCTACTAAAATAACAGGTGGTCTATTGTGGGCATGGATTGGATCTGTAACGTACTCTTCTATCTTGGGAGCTCTGTCTGGAGATGGCCGATTACTTGCTACAATTTTTGCCCACGAGTGTTGTTGTTCGGTATCGTCAAACAGTATCATCTTCTCAACTGTCAGTGGTTGGACTTCCTCAACTATTACATCACCCATCTCTTTCTCAAACGGTTTAATCAGTTCTTCTAATATAGGTATATTTTCCTGTTCAACATGATCACTTGTATCTAATCCTTCCGCTACAACTTCTGCATAAGATTTGCCTTCTTCCGCCAGTTTTACCCAAATGTTACTTGTTTCAGAAACAACTGAGATTGTTTCATTATCTTGAACAGTTTTAACTGGTTCAAGATCATGTGGCACATCTTTTTTTTCTTCCCTCTTTTTCTTTTTCTTACGTTTCGATTTTGACTCCATGTGTCCCTCTGGAGTAGTTTCTTTGATGGTAATTGTTTTATTATCCTTAACAAGAGATTCTTCATGTTTAGACAGTTTTTCACTCACTGTGTTAGTCGGTAAAATCTCTAAACAGGTCGATTGCGACGGAGATACAATTTCACAAGTAACATTGGGAGATTGTGTAGTGTCTTGCGAAATTTTCCCAGGTTCTACTCTAACTACAGATTGTTCAGTATCTTTGTTTGTGAGTTGAGTGTCACTCTTGTTACTCTCAACGCTGTGATACATGTACGACGGTGTGAACTCAGGTGCATCAGCAGATAAATTAGAATACAATACAGTGTTTGTGAAAGAAGGTTTAAATTCAGGGATGGAATCTATTTCTGGAAGGAGATCATGCAAGCTATGTATAGGAGACTTCTCGGGCCGTGTTAGGTTTAATTCACTTTCGGAATCTATAGTCGAGTTCGAAACATTTTGTTGTAAGTTATTTGATTCATCCGATATTGCAAGAGACTGTTCCGTACTTGAGTTGTCGCTAGGAGGGTCACGCGTATCGAACATTTCAGAAATTATAGTTTTTGAATCAGATTTAGACAACGATACTGATATGTACCCAGGCTCGTGTGATTTTTCCGATACCACCCATGATTCTTTGGGTAAATCGCCTTCAAAGGATGATGATTTTGTAATCGTATTAATAGGTCCCGACGCCGGAGAATCATTGCCTTGGCTAGCGAAAGGAGATTTAACTTTTACATCAGAATCCGCCCCAGGTTCAGTAAATAATACAGTATTGGTCTCCGGTGTATCGGTAAGTGATTCACATTCCAGATTTTCAATTTCAAACGAGTCAGACTTATCTGGTATTTTAACATCCTCTATAGTTTCTTCTATAAACTTGATAGCATCTTCAACGAGTTCAAAAGTGCTACATTCATTTAAATTAGTCTTCTTTTCTTCACTCTCGGTTTGCGGCGAAGAGTCTTTGGCCATTGTAATATTTTCGAATGTTTCTGTATCATCAGTTTCACTTTCAACAATAACAAAATCTTTCATGTCGTCATCAGCATTTTTTGAAGGACTTGATTGTTCATCAAGCACTAAATTTTCAGTATTCTTTATGTCACCAAAAACAACAGGCATAAATGATATCTCAGAATCATCAACTTTAAAAGCATGAGCGTCAAATTCAATTTCCACGGAGTCGTCTTTGGTTCCGGACACAGTTTCTACATCTAAGGAAACGAATTCTCTTTCATGGTGAAGGAAATCTATCGTTTTATTAGCAACAAATTCAGTAAATTTATCTTCTGTATTTGAATCTGTAGTAGCAATATCCGAGACATTAATACTATCAGAGCTTGCTTTGGTAATAATGGATTTCGATAGAGTTTCACACGATTGCTTATTGTCTTCACTATCCCTTACAATATCATAAAGATTTTCAGGTACTTCACTAAACGAATCTGAAGGTATGCCAGCATACGGTGCATTGACAAGTCTGGCAGGAATATTTTCATTAATTATATCACGCCTTTCATCATTTTCAATAGATTCAAGTTTTTCCTGTCTTTGATCTTCTTTTAAATCTGTTTCTACTCCTGGAATTTGGATGGTGTAATCGATTAAGTTATCTTTATGTTCTGTCTTCACGCATGTATCATCAGATACTATTGATTTTAAATCAATAACGTCATCTCTAATTTGTACATCTGTTTCTTTGGCAACAGTTTCACATAATTCGGATGACCGATTCTGAGACCTAATATTAGACAAATAATTAGCAAGTGTGAATTCAGCATCTTTTATTTCGTAATAATTGTGACGTAAAGGTTCAAATACTATATTGGAGGGTTGAATAGAATCTGGATTAGAATTTAATACAGGGTCCGTTTCTGAATTGCGGGAGATCATATCGTCTACAAACGAACATAAAACATTTTTAGAATTATCAATTTCATCTTTTCGTAATTCTTTTAAGAGGATATCATTTGACGTTGAACAATATTCATCTGAAATAGTCTCTTTGACATTCTCAAATATATGGAATAAACGCGTGGAAGCAAAAAGGTTCTCGGCGTCGCGCAATTCATGATAATGAAATCGAGGTGCTTCGAACATGTTTTGATGAATTTCTTCATTAGTTTTCTTTAATTCAGGTGAATCAATAAACTTATTCTGTACTTGAACATCCGTTGTTTCCACAGATGAAATATCATGTGAAACGACAGTGACTGCGTCATCGCTGATACATTTATGTTCTTTAGTTTTGTCTTCCGTTTCGATTGCTGTATTCCACGAGAGCTCCTTAATATTTTCTACAGATTTTGTCAGAACAGTCGCTAACAAAGCCTCAGCATCCGCGATTATATAATAACTTTGCCTTGGCTGATCAAAAGCTAATTGTGGTTGGTTCTGTTTCGCGTTCACCACAAGTTCGAAGTCTTTAATATCTTTGACATCTTCATCGTTAGTGGAAGCTACGTCAGCTTCTTGTAACTGGCTTTCTACCAAGTCATCATTTATATTTACTTCTGAAATAACGAATGAACTTTCTAAATTCGTTTCTAAGCCGGAATTAAGATCCTCAGATTCTGTCAGTTCACAAGAATGATGACTAGTCAATTCATCATGTGAGGGTGTACACTTTGATAGCTCATTAAAATCGTTATCACGAAGAGAATCTTCAGAAGTGTTGGTGTTAATGTCAGGCAGATTAGGACTTGTATCAATGACGATTTCTAAATAAGTAGTAGGAATAGACGCTACAGGGACGTCGGCAATCACATTACTGGATAGAGTATGAATCTCCAGAGAATCAGCACATACTGTATTTAAAATAGATGTCGCTTCAGGCACTAGTGTATTATTTTCTTGATCTGGTTTTTCGGTTATCTCATGGCGTAACGAAATCATCCCAAAATTTTGTGATGTAACTGCGGCTAACATATTTTCAGCGTCTTGTAGTTCATTGTACATAAATCGGGGAGGGCCTTCAATAGCAATTGTTGTTTGTTTCAATAAGATTTCCTCGTCCGTATCGATAGGTAAGTTAGATTCAAATAAGCTTTCATGTTTTCCATCTTCATTAACTACATCTGTCTTTTTATCACAAACGATTATTTGAGACTTAACCACACTGCTATCTTGTTCAGTTTCATCTGATATTTCCACATTTGAAGTTGTACTTATTACAGTAGCAAGAATGTTTTCAGCATCATGTAATTCATGGTAGTTAAAATTTGGTAGATTTAAAACTGTAAATGACGTTTGGTCAGATTTAATTTCGTTGATGTCTGTTATTGACGGATCAGTTACTGTTTCGTTCCGAAGTTGATCCTCTACGTTAATAATGTCTGGAGTATTTTCCGTAATGACAGTGTTAAGATTTTGGTCTATTTGTTTCATTTCAGCATCAGTTGTCTCTTCTTCATCCGATTTCAGAGGCTTTTGTTGTTCTTCTGACGTGGACTTAAGCCCTTTATTGAGAATGTATTTATAATAGTCATAATCTAATTGATGTAGGTCCAGATTAATGGAGTATAGTTTTAGTTCTCCTTCTAGTTCTTTGTATGGAATAGAAGTTGGTTTAATCATAGGTGCCCGTTTACGTTCTTGTACAGAACCGAATATAGCTTGTTCTAAGATATCCTCCTCAAGATATTCTTCTTGATTTTCACATTGATCAATGTCTATTATTGTCGTTTGATTATCATTGCCCGTATTTGTCGGATATAGTACTTCTTGATGTTCAATTCCTTCGGCCACAAATTCATCATTTTTATATACACTAAGAATATCCTGAGGTGTTTCAAGTTGCATTTCTGCATCATCTATTGGAATTTGACGTTCCTCGCATGGTACTTTATCATTTTCTGCCTGTTCAGAAGTAAGTACATATTCATTTGTTATTAATGAATCTGATTCATCTTGACTGTTTCCTTCTGATTTTTTTACAACACTGTCATCTTTTATAACTGGTAATTCTTCTCCTATAAGTTCCATACTATTCACAGTAGCATCTGTATCGGATAAAGGATTTACACTGGAGACTTCAGAAATAATCGTTTGCGTAACTGTTTGCTCCGTAACTGGCTTATCTTCTATATTTACGTTTAATGAATCTCCGCGATGATCAGATGACTCTTGTTCAGTAATTTTATTATCTGAAAAAGTTTCTGTGTTAATATTTATGTTTTCTGTCGAAGTAGTTTCTTCTAAAGAATTACTTTTACTTCGGAAGACTTTCACAGTTCTAATAGGAGGTAGTTTCTTTTCTTCATGAGTAATGAGATATATTGTCCGAGTTTCTACTTCTGCGTTTACTGGTTGTACAGTTGTGATTTCTTCTGCAACTCCTATACCATCGTTGCTTTCAGCAGAAAAGTATTTATCGTTGTTGTTTTTCTCAGCTGATGTGCTAGTTAAGTTTGAATCATGTCTTCTTTCCGTTACTATTTTACTGGAACTTTCAATAATATCGCTTTCTGATTTTGCAGGCGGAACATATATTTCCCTTTGGAGGCTGTGTTCATTTTCCTCATGTATTAAATCGAGTATTGTTACCTCAGTAGCTATTTGTGCTGGATCAACAAAAGATTCTTCAGTATCAGATTTAATAATAGGTTCGGCGGTCGATTCAGGAAATCCTTCTTCCTCTGCCATTAGGGTATTCCAATCCATAGTTATTAAACTTGTACCAACATCGTGATCCTTTATTTGAACATCATATTGCGCATCTCTGGAGTCTGTCTCTTTTATAGGTGATTTACAAAATTCTTGTCCCAATTCGCGTATGCATTTGGGTGAGTTTTCTGTTTGTTCTACATCTCTGTCAGTAATATTTGGTTTATCAATGTAGGTCTTATTTTTTTTGGTTTTTAATTTCTTTTTCGTTATGACCTCTTTAAATAAATTATCCTCTGATTCTACTTGTAT
>DWTO01000302.1:0-23059 GCA_018244755.1 Jemadia pseudognetus
GCTTAATTTTTAATAAGATTAAAAGTATAATTTATTAATATTCTCATTTCCAAAATGATAACCTGCCGTTATTGTCATACCTTATTCTTAGAAAAATGATTCATGCTGCACGGAAGATTCGAATAAATAAAATTGTGTCATAAGGGGGGAAAACTTTTCAATCAAATGTCTTGCAGTTGACTCGCTAGCTTGACTAATTTTATCTCATCACCTCTAACAAAAGAAAAGTAAAGTAGATCCAACTTCAAAAGACACCCAAAAAGTGCTTATTTTGTAATGCATAGGTTTATTAAGAATTATGAAAAGAGCTAAAGAATAATAATATATGTGAAAAACTTTTCTTGTGTTATTTTACAAGACATGCTAAGTTTAACTTATCTGTAAAGTTCAAATGGTTGTCACAATGTCACAGATGTCAAATGTCAATTTAACGTCAGATTTAAATATTCTACGAAATATGTTGTGATTTTCGCGCGTTATTTTTGTAGTTAAAAGTGACGTCTTGCTTTAACGTGTCTTATTTTGAAATTACATTCAAATGACCTGGACCAAATTAATTTGCAATAGTAAAGAGTTGCAGTTAGTTGGTACCCTTAGTGGTGGACAAAGCTTTAGGCATGTATTGCGAAAAGCTTAATTGGGACCAAAAACTACAATATTTTAAAGATAATCCCTGGTTATTATTTTAGGTGGGAGCATTATAAAGAAACAGACGAATGGATTGGTGTGTTTTCCAAAACTGTATGGAAATTACGTGAGAGAGATGATAATTTGCAATATGAAGTAATAGGATCTTTGATAAAAACTTCTAATAAAAATGAACCAAATGGAATTAAAAATAGCCAAGTCGGTATATTTAAAACCCTTTTAAGCAAATACTTTCGATTAGATATGATTTTAACAGATTATTATAAAGAATGGTCAGATAAAGATGAACTATTCAAAACGGCATGTAAACAATTTTATGGTATTAGAATGCTCAACCAAGAGCCAGTTGAAAATCTCTTCTCGTTTATATGTAGCCAAAATAATCACATATCCAGGTAATATTTATGTTATATAGGTCCTTTTCAATAGCATACTTCAATCTCTTCTCAAACCATAAGAAATTTCAAATGAACTGGAATACCATTTATTCCATACATACAGTAATACTATTTAATATAATGTATGAGTGACTTTAAATTTCCAGGATATCAAGTATGGTAGAAAAGTTGTGTAAACATTATGGTGAAGAAATTTGTGAATATAATGGTGTTACATATTATGCTTTTCCTGAAGTTAAAAAACTGGCAGACCCTAAGGTAAGTTCTTGAAGATCATGATAGTACCAATTTACCAAGTAAATTTTTTGATTGAAAAACTTTCTTGCATTGCATTTATAAATGTTGTAACTTTAACTTTAAACATTAAGTTCATTATAAATTTTAAATTTGTGTTGTTTGTTTGTAAATAAAATATTAGTTTATTCTTTTAAGTCTGTAATATCATAAAAACATATATTTTTATATTAACCATATTTCCTTAAACTAGATAGTTTCTAAGAAACAATAGTATGAATACACTTAAAATTGAGGTGTGACAAGATCACCTCATTTTTAAGTGTGTTTTATGGTAGGATAAACAGTACTATTGTTGCTCTCACCACCCTAGAACAAACAACTAGAGCAGACAACCTAGAACAAAGAGAAAGAACAAAAATAAAAGCTATTTTCGAAAAAATATGATAATGACATGAAAGGATTTGCTGAAAGCGTGATACCAAAAGCCTTTTGAAAAATTGACAAAACAGATCATTTGAACTGCTTGAGGATCGTGAACTCCTCAAAATATTAGAAAAAAATTTGTTACATCTATATATATGTATTTACTTTTAGTTGTATAAACAAGTTAGACAACGCAAGAAAAGATAGATTATATTTAAATAGGTTCATATTCCTAATCTTCACTTTGAAGACTGGGTGACCAACGACTATACTTCTTTACATAGCCAATTACTATACTAAGTGGCCAATAATTGTACCATTCCAAAAAAAAATTATGTGATTTTTATGAAGGGTATATTTTTACTAGACTGGTCATTTTAGTTTTGCTTGAATATAGTAGTGCCCGATAAAACTATAAGATACAACATAAACCATAATTATGCATGAAAATTTACCACCTTAATGGTAGAAGTCAGCTTAGGGTGCCAAACATTATATTGTTTACCCTACTGTAATGAAGGGTTTCAGCACCTAAAAGATGGTTTTATATATATCAACCACTTTAACAAAGTCTAAACTAGCCAGCAGATAGTGATAATATTGTAAATAAGCCTGAAGAATTAATAATCAGATTGAGTAGTTGCGAATCTTACAATATACCTTATGATATTTTCTCCACCAGGTTGAGAATGAATTGAGAGGTCTTGGGTTTGGCTACCGAGCAAAGTTTATACAGAAATCGGCAGCACAAATTGTTGAATGGGGTGGTGATGAGTGGTTCAAAAGTCTGCAAGATATGAAGTATAAAGATGCTAGGGTGGAACTGATGAAGCTCTGTGGGATTGGACCTAAGGTAAGTATTGCAATATTATTTTTTGACTGTACATATAATAATAAGTACCTAACATCACACCTGTTATCCCCAAAGAGGTAGGCAGAGCAATGTATTACACTCCGATGATTCACCAGTTATGTTTATGTACCACTATGGAATAGGTGGTGAGCTTATTGTCATTCATCAGGCACATTTCCAGACTCCTAGGCACTACTAGAAAATCTTAATTAGAAAAATTAAATAGTGTTTGACCCAGGATTTAAACAAAATATGATTAATCATATCTGGACCAAATAAATCAGGTTTTATCTGATGGGGATGTTAGAAGGCTCCGATGCCGGTGTGCGTGTATGAAGCGAGTGATGAATGTGGAAGAAGCGAGACAGGTGTACAAGAATAGAGATATTTAGCACTCTGTGCTCTGGCTACCCCGCAAGGGACCTGACGTAAACTGTCTAGTGTTCTAGCTATTGAGCTATTAATAGAAGGGACCAAGAGAAGTAGAAAATGTGAGAGCAATTAGTAAACTTAATATTTAAAAAACTGTCTATGTTGAAACCTTTTAAAATAGTAATTCCTTTTAGGTGGCCGACTGTATATGCCTTATGTCCTTGAATCATTTAGAATCCCTACCGGTTGATACTCATGTTTATCAAATAGCTGCACAGAACTATTTACCACATCTAAGAGGCAAGAAGAATGTTACAGAGAAGATGTATACTGAAATTGGAGACCATTTCAGAAATTTGTATGGAGATTTAGCAGGATGGGCACACACTGTATGTATACAGCAATATAATTAAATGATTATGTAATATACAATTAAAAATACCTGTTTTTTGGTCATTGTTGATACAGATATTGACATTTGTGAAGATGTACTGACAACAACGGTTCCTTTAAAATTTCATTCTTGACTTTGTTGAATATTCAACACCCATTATTATTTTTCAGGTTCTCTTCTGTGCAGATTTAAAGAAGTTTCAACAGAATCTTGATTCAGACAAGGAAATAAAATCCAGAAAGAGAAAGAAACAGTAATTTATGTGTGATATTTCTATATAAGAAAAACATTGAATGAAACAATTGAAAAAATGATATATTGTTTATTTCATATCATCAGTTATCCATCAATACAAAAGTATAAAAGTGTTTTAACAAAGTTTTAACAAAGTGTGAACAGTATTGAACCAAAACAAAATTAATATAATGTGAAATGTGCAAATATTTCTATTTCATTCATAAAACCACGTAAATATAAATACTACTCAACACATTCATCAAAATACTACAATTAACATGTATACCGAATAATTTAATAATACTATTTCAATATATTTAAATAATGGGTTTAATATATTATGTACTCATCTTTTATGAAGTCTAAAATAAAAATCATTGATCAGAAATCATATAAGTATGTAAACTCATTACATACATTTAATAACAAATTTGTGTAAGTATTTTATAAAACAAACTGATTTTAGCTCACATGTTTTCTGCCTGGCCACATAAATGAGAGCAAACATTGGTGTTTGTCACACAAGTATTTATTGTGGGCCCATTTCCATCTCAAGATTTAGGGTCCAGCGAGCGCAACACCACCAGGCCTTGCAATTTAAATCTTTTATAATATATTGCAGCTACAGAACTGTTGCATCTCATTTCCTCAAGACAAGGCATATGATATTTAATGGTCTATGCAATGATATAAATCCTTGCCTTGCACTAGCTTGTTCAATAAGAACTGCTGGAACAGTGACGTAGCGAGGGGGACACAAGGTGGGGGGGAAGCATCATGCTTCTGGCGCTACTCACAAACGGACTTCTGGATAATTTTTATCGTAATTGAATTGATTTATGAAGAACATATTTTACTTTATTTGCGACTACATTTTACATATAATATTATATGGTTTTCAAATAGGGGGGAGGCCATAAAAAGATATTTTACCCCGGGCGCGAGTTAAGCTCACTACGCCACTGCCAGGAAAACAGTCATTAAATAGTCAAAAAATATCTATGTTTATATGAATTATTAGTAGTGCATTTCTGAATTAATATTAAATAATCTTTCCTAATTTCCTATCTTGCACATTACACTAACACAACCCGGAATGGTTTACAAAGAAATATCTTTTACAAAGACCTATTTTTTTACCAATATCACATTTTCAATTAAAAACTTAAATTAAATATTATTGCATAGGAGATCTTCACATTTAGAATTTATTAGAACTGTAACATCACGCCTGTAGTCCCCGAAGAGGCAGGCAGAGGAGTGTAGTACACCCACAATTCACCAGTTCCATTTACGCCTCACTATGGTAACATTTTGTAAGAATTCATTATTTTTATGATATACTTACGTGATTAGTCTCTTCAACAATAGCATGTAGTGTTTTGTTTTTTTACTATAATTCATAAAGTTACAATACAAAATTTCAAATTCGGTGCTTATTCTTACATAATGATATTAGTAAAACAGCACATAGTAAATATGACCTAATACTTAAATACTCATATATATTAATGAAGTATCCTTCCATAGCTACAACTACTATAATCTATTCATATTCATTGTTCAGTTTCTTTCCAATACTTTCAGTAATCATTTATCAGTGCACAATGTTCCCAATATTATAATCATTTAGCATACTATGCCACGATTCATTTGTTGCCATAGTAGATCTGAGGGCAGCACTCGATGAGGCCCTGTAAGGCTCGGATTTCGAAGGCGAGGTTAGTAATGGCCGGTGGGGTCGCCACTAGAGTCGGCGCGAATACTGTACTCAAATTGTAAGCACTCATTTTGTTCACTTCTGCTTGTAGAGATACCCTGAAATATAACACACGTTTTCTGAAATATTAATTTCCGACTTTACATATTTCGAAAATCATAGATGCACAAGATGTACTAGTTTAATAACATTTTTATCTGTGCTTAATTATGCCACTTTTTTCGTCAGACCGGCACACACAAAAACCGAATCTGTTTTTTAACAAATGTGTAATATTTCCGTCATTCGAATTATTTAGTATTATCAGGGAAACCATTGCCTAACTTCTGTAACAATACTAGTGTCAGTGGTAGCTAATATATCCATCACTGTAAATCGTCTTTGACAGTTATTCAAAATAGATTTGTCAGTCTGTATAAAATAGGTAATAGCACTGCAAAACCTAGTTACATCACATTGATTTGATAGCAGATAGTATTGCGTATCTGTTGTATCTGATGATACGCCTAAAATAACCAACCTGTGTAGATGCTGGACCATATACTGGAGGCAGTTGAAGTGCGCGGGTGGTAACAGATCAAGGCACTCTCGTAACTTCGCCACCTGGACCGGGGTGGTCTGCAATTCTGCGAGACATAATCAGTAGTTTTATGACGACAATGTACATCGAATGGGCATAAAATATTCCTGTAGTTAAAACTTGTCGGTGGCCTCTTGCGCCAGTTTTATAACTGCCAGCCTCTACTGACTCAAAGCTTATAAAAAGTAAAAAAATAGAGAAATGCCTTTATGCACCCAGGCAGAGTTAGAATACACTCCGACCCGGTGCCTGGTTAGAGTCTATAAAGATGCAGGTACACTGTCCTCTTGCAGTCCACTGCTGGACATAGGTGTCTCGCTGGGGTGTTATGCCCATAATCCTCGCGCTTGGCATGTGAGTCTGGGATCGCAAAGTACATTAGTACAGTAAAGTAGTATTAGTCGTCTCTTGCGAAACGCTGTACTCCGACGCGGGGCCACGGGATGTATATCCTTACTCCGCCCCGACACGGAACAAATAAATTATGTAAAAATATACATAATAACAAGTAAGCACCTATATGTGTACACAATTCTAAGCATTTATGTGTCTTGGTTATGTTTCTAGATATGTACAAGTGTGTCAACTCACGAATAGCGCTGACGAACTTCGGATGCACCTCGTACGTGACCAGCGGCACGGGCAGCAGGCGCAAGTATAGCTTCAGTGTGCCCGCCACTACGTTTATATTGCTATAAACACTCAGATCAGTCATCTCGCCGTCTGGAATATAGAAAATTGCCGTTTCTTATTAATCAAATACTATCTAAAAACATATTTAACATATCACAAATTACATAGTAGATGTTTAGCCTGATCCGGATGTCCCTCTTGTTTCAGTGGTTTGAGACCCTAACCCGATTATAGAAAGTAATACCTCGATCGAACGCCAACTTCAACGCCTCGATCTCATCTGCGAACCCGGACACTCGGTAGATCCCCTCGGAGTCCATCCCTCTGGCCTCGATCTCGTTCACGCACTTCCTTACAACGAACGGCAGTGTGCTGGAGTGAGCGTTCAGCAACGTCGTCAGGTCTATGCCGAATACGCCACGCAGTTTCTTCAAATCTGGTACGCAATGATTCGGTACACGTTCCGAGCATTTTGAATGCGCTATGAAGCCGCAGTCTGAAATACACTTATAAAGTACACACACATACTTTATACGTGGAAATTTACAACTATCGAATAAAAGTGATCCGTTGTTATGAAGGTTAATGAAACTAAACAAATTAATTACCTTCACATTTCACGCCCTGCGCGGTGAAACCCCATAGAAAATTAGCACAGAGCTCACACCAATTCAACCCTTTAAACGTATGAACCTTGAAACTATGCGATTTTGTGTATTTATAAAGCAGGGGGTTTTCTTCAGTGGTTGGCGTGAGGTCGAGAAGGGATTTCTTGGCTCCGATGTTAATGTCAGTATTACTTTTTGACTGGAGTTTGTTAATGACTGGGCTAGACTTGTTCGAAGCCCTAGAAGGAAGAATAGAATGAATGGTTGTAGTCAAATGTTCATGTGTTATTTTGCAATAATAGTGAAAAGTTAGTAACATCCGAATTTGTATTATTAGATTGCCCCGTGGGTGGAGTGGCTGCAAGGACGACTGCTGATCGAGAGGTCTCGTGTTCGATCCCGGACCGGCTACTATAGAATTCACTCAGAATTCTTAGTAGTGGCCTGTGATCTCGATTTCTACACATTTGCAACAACAGGCTCACTACCTATTCCATGATGAAACGTACGTGTAACTTGTGAAACGTGGGAGTGCACTGCACTCCTCTGCCTACCTCTCCGGGAATTACAGGCGTGATATTAAGTTAAAATGCAACAATCTATATTCTATAAAATATGTAGATTGACGGTTTCGAAATAAATGCATATTGTATTAAATTTTACAGTGGTAAATTTCAAGAGCTCTTTAGTTTAGGCATATGTAAATAATTTTTTGAACAGTGGCGCCGACAGACAAAAACAAATTTTATTAAAAATACAAGTATACCAAAAAAGGTCCTTCTACGTTTATATAGAACCACATAATATCAATATAATAATGTTAAAACAAATATACAATGTTTTAATAACATAAATATAATAGTTTAATTGTAATTAAATTAACACAAGATACTGTAAATTACACCAAAAGAGACCAGGAAGGAAGTATTCACATTAGTACAAAATAAATTAAACACACAAATGTGAAATAAAATAATAATAATGAATGTATACTTTGAAAAGTGTGTCGAATTATTGTATTTTTGAGTAATCACTTATTCGCAATAATGTATTTTTATTGTGAGAATATAGTTATATTCTTTATGAAGAAAATATATTACATTGAGACATAAGTTTATCCAAATGACTCTTTATGAACAAAATATATTACATTGAGACATTTAGAAACGTTTATCCAAATAACCAGTGGAAAATGATAATGGCAGAGTTTACATTTATTCAGTAAATAAAAAACTTCCCACCTTTCGTTAATTTGGAAATTTAAATGTTCTTTCGATTATAACATGACATTCTTGGATGTGGTTTTAAATGAATAATATTCGTATTAAACAGAAGCTTAAAGACATGTGTTACCTACCTTCTTTTTATTGTTAATTTCCACATATTCAAGTCACACAAACACTGTATTGAAATTCTGTACAGTTCAAAATGCAACAATAATACATGTTTACTTGATGCACATAATGAATGACTAACTTTAATAAATGTTATGGTCATTGTTATTCAGGGATTGTTTTCCGTGTTTGCACTCAATGGATAGGAAAACCATAAATTTTTGATCCTTTTAATTGGCATTTTAATGGTAAATTGATAACTCAGTGCAGAGTATGATTGCAACTAGACATGGCTTCACTGATTTATAATAAGTGTACACTTATTATCGTTACGTTCATTATTACGCATTATTGTTCGTTACGGAATACTGTTGTCGTGAACTAAAGTAATAATAGTTGACAATAATATTGATGTATCTAGCTACTGAGAAGGCTATCCACCTACCCTTAATTAGATATAGCCTATCTGTCCAACTGTAAAATTAATAAAAATGATAATAAACATATTTTGATGTCACATTAGAATCGATACAGCTATTTAATTACAAATTTATTCAAAAATTAAACTTTTAAAAAAATAATTTCTGTAAATTCTGTATAGTCCACACAATTTTTTTAAACCTAACGGGTAAATACATATTTTAAACTGTCTAAATAACAGAAGCATTAATTAATTTTATAATAATAAATATAAAATAATACTTACTGATGAATTTTAGTGAGAGTATTTAGTTTCCGTCTATTCAGAGTAACATACGGACTTTCGGTGTAGTTTGTTGGGCAGTTAATCATATCAAGGATGTGATGAGCCTTGAGCTCCATATGACATATGATTAGGCCATCTGCCACCAAGTCATAAATAGTTTCATATCTCTTGTCTCTAATGTAGTGAGTGCCATCATAGTATAGTTTGTAGTGATGTATTTTGTTATTGAATCTGCAAATGAATTAATACTTTGTATCAAATTAAAAATTTGTATTTATTATGTAATATTATTATTATGTAGAAATTAGTATTTATTTAAAATACAATTTTAAATAAATACTAATTTCATTAAAATTCAAATAGAAAATTTTACTTAGTAATTTTATATTTCATGACAGTAGCCAGCAAGCCACAAGTCATAGTAAGATTAAAAAGTATATTAAAAAATAGTTTTTCAAAATGTCAATTGAAAATAACTACCTATGTACAGTAATACCCCCCTTTATGCTACCCCGTTATACACGAATTTAGAATTACACAGTTTTAGAAAGATGTGAGTGTGATCAACACATTGAATAAACTGATTTACTAAACCCAATTAAATCGGAAAATCAAATGATGATTTCAAACTTAAATAAAGGCCTCTGTATATTTGTAAAAGGGGTTACAAATTTTATAAAAATAGATTCCTATGAAGAGTGTGTTTCTACTACAAAATAGGAAATAAAAAAGTTACAGGCATGCTACAAGGTATTTTTAAAGGAAAAGAAGAAAAACTTAGTTTGTCAGCCTACATTTTTAGAATGTATGAACTCTTCAACATCAAAATAACTGTCGTTTATGTCGTTTTATTCATAGTAATGTAAATTATGTTAATTATCCACCATTTTAATGGACTTGTCTCTTCGAAATTATTGTTTTCTTTAGACTCTGGCCCCTATTACACATACTTTATATGTAAAGTTGAACCCCGACTTATGCAAATTCACCACTTAACAGGTAAGTGTGGGGTATTACTGTATTTAAATATTTCAATATATGTACAACCCACCTGTATCACCTACTACAAATTTTATTCATGATGCACCCATCTGCCTTAGGACCATTGTTTCGGCATTATTGTTTTACAGACTAAACTAATCAATTCTACATTTAGAAAACAATTAGGTTACACAAATTTATAAAACAATTACCTCCACGTTAAAGTATAGAAATCATTATTCTCATTTCCTTTTCTTATTAGAAATGCACCATTGGGCTCATCTTCTAGTAGTAATGTAGCTTCCTTATGCCCCAAAATACCATGATACTCCTTACCATAGAACTCAGGTCTATTTGGACAATCTTCACAAATTATTCTTTTGGGTGAAGGAGCTTCCATTTGTATGCGATATACTAGAAATTTTAGTAAGCATTCTAAAGTTTGATCATGGCCAGAGTTTCAATTCAGATTTACCATAACTGTATAAATTTCTGATGTGAAACATCAATATTTGCATCTATATATTTTGGGCTTGATGCAGTGAAATATTTATGGCTGATTGATGTTTACGCAGCCAACATTGACCACTTAATATCCGACTATTTGCGTGTTTTTTGCGACTTGTTACTTAGAAATATTTTTCTTAAGCATGCTGAATTAAGTAACGTTTGAATATTATGTAAAATTAAAATAACTTCATTAATATTTACAACGTACACAAATTGTGTACGCTATAGGGGAACTAATGAATTGTAAGTTATGTTACCTTAATTGCAAGAAACACTGAATACTAAATCGTGAAATTTGATAAAATCATGACAGAGATACTTACGTTCAGGTTTCCAGATGTTTTTTAAGTTCTCCATTCTAGTGTTTGTTTTCCTTGTTTCTTTATCAGGAAATCTTGTTAAGGTAAGATAATATTAACCGAAAAGTTAAACAAGAAAAATCGTAACGTAAACAAAACAAACTTCAGTCATGCGTGGCAGATGACATTTATAAGAATCGTCACAACTAGCCAAAGATTTCCAAATTAAAGTTTATAATAATGTTGTTATTCATAGTTTAGTCATATTTTATTCCCTGACTTCTTTTACGCAGAATTATTACTTTGTAATAATGATGATAAATAAACAATTTTTCAATTAACATTATGAACTGTTAGTCACTATTTTAGTTCTTGACAAGTTCAAATCTAATAAAATTTAAAATGTTAATTTCTGAACAACAACCTACATTTTATTTTTTAAATTTTGCATCCTCAAAGCAGTACTTTCATTATAATATTAAGATCCCTTTAAAGCATGGAGTTTATATGATGTTCTATTAGCTGCTGTCTATATTACATGGAGCCCACGTAACGTTGTAGGTTTTATAATCAGGATCAATGTAATTTATAATAATGTAGGATTAACTGCCTCCTTGGTCGTGTTGAGTTCAAATCCTGGGTCGAGCAATATTGATTTTTTTTAATAGTGGCTCCGAAATTGTTCCTGGAGTATGGCAATAGGTTAACCACGTATTACAGAGTAGGACGTACTTATTACTGGTGAAACGTGTTAGTGTATTACATTCCTCCCCAGGGATTACAGACGTGATGTTACGTTATGTAGGATCGATTAATTATTCAGTCATGAATGTTTTAAGTTAAAAATAAATAGCTTTTTATAAGTTGTTTCTTTACGAAGCTCTTTGTTGGGGTTCAAGATATTATTATTATGTCTCATTTACAATAATAAAATTGTCATTTAACATTAGTATGTACCTATTTTAATAATATTTACTGCATTATTCTCTTTAAATGAACACTAATTTTTAACTACTTTTATTATTGATGATAGCAATTGTTCAATGAAAACGTTCTCATGACCTTGTTTTTTTCTCATGATTTTATTTAAACTTTATAAAATCAACACAACGGGCTGTCGGAATAATGGAAAAAATATATGAAATTTTGGTAACAATTACCATTCCGGAACTCAAACAGAGGTTAAAACGGAAATGCACACATAATTATACAGTGGTTTTATTATCTTTGTCCTACCAAGAATAGGAATACGTAATAAATGCTCGCATACAAAGAGCTCATTAAAATAAAGGACACAGCGGGTTGTCGTGGTAGAAGTGGCGACTGACAATATTCCAACGTACTAACGACCCGTTGACTTTGAAAGCTTTTAAAACTTGAGTAATTTGACTGTCCTATTAATATAGCGATTGGAAGCGCAAATGCTTAGCAAAGGGTCCTAGATTCTATCCCCGATAAGATAAAGTATTACTGAGTTTTTCTGACTCAACATTTGTGCCCGTTTCGTGACAATAAACTCATGCTCTATTTCATAAGATGTATAACATGATTGAAAACTGGGAGTATTATTTTTATTTCCCGACCACTAAAGTTACGAAGGAAAAAATTAAACCGCAACGTAGTACGCATGCGTGTTTATCATAGTTATATTGTGAGGTAAGTTTGATCATATTTCAATGGAACATGGAAAGTTTCCACTCATTCACGAAATTTCTCATATTCAGTGTATAAGGGCTGTTAGTTGGCGCATGCTGAATATAACTTCATTTAGTTATTTCCTATTATTAGTCTGGATTTGTTGCCGATGCATGGCATGACGTAAACATAACTGGTGAAACGTGGGAATGCTCTGCATTCCTCTGGCTAACCCTTCGG
The DNA here is from genome assembly GCA_018244755.1 of Jemadia pseudognetus. NCBI lineage: Eukaryota > Metazoa > Arthropoda > Insecta > Lepidoptera > Hesperiidae > Jemadia > Jemadia pseudognetus. The sequence goes on from DWTO01000302.1 coordinate 12,809, forward strand.
GGATTACAGGCCTGAAGTTACGTTTTTTTTTAGTTATTTCCTCATTATAGAGGCGCTGACTACTTGCAGTGCTATTCCCTACTGCATCATTAAGCGATTATTCTTAGAATTTGTACAATATAAACTACTTTTTTTTATAATATTAAATTAACATAACAATGTAAGACATTTTCTTGCTACTGCTTTACAAGTAGGTGCTCGGCAGTGCGTTATCTTCCTTATGTACAAGACTATGGTGGGGGCATTGACGGATTGAATGTTACTTTTGAATATATTCTATTATTTGTATTTTAATTAACCTATAAAACGTTCTGATATACAATTGGGGATAATTCCTAAGTTGTCTAAATATATATAAATAAAAAAAGTTAAAAGATTTCTTTTGTGCTTTCATGTGGATTCAGACTGAGGACATAATTATATAAAACGCTTTATTATTGTATATTATCAGTAGATATATTTAACAGAATTTGATTTTGGCTCGTACCTTAATTTAATGTATTGGTTAAAAAATTTTGATGTCTGATTTATAGTTTGAAATAAATCAGTTCGTGTCGCGCTCTTCCGTAACAAAACCTCTACCTAACGGATGTTTAGAAAACTTAATATAAAAGAGTATTCCCATGTGAGAACTCATTATTTTTTGTAAGCAAAGCAAGCTATATGCTTATTGGTGGTGTTAAACAAAATGCTATTAAAAAGTTTATTTTTATTTATCTTTAGCGTGTTACAGTTTAGTGACTCATGGAGGTTTGATGAAGTAAGCTATAGAAATTTGCTACAAAAAGAAATTAATATAATGAAAAAATTTGAGAACGGCATGAGTCCTGAAGAAACAGCAATGTATAGATTCGATTTAATTTTTCCAGGTAAGTGTTATATTAAAAAAACATACTCTTTGTCACAGCTGAATTTTTTTATTTGATTGACTGAACCTGTTTAAGTGGAAGGCTTATTAGGTTGCTTTTAGAGAAAAATACGTACCAAACAAAACAACTTTAATAGATATTCTAGAATGAGTTTTAATACATTTTAAATACATTGTACAGCACAGCAAGCGAAACGTATTGAATATTACGTTTGTTATACCTATATGAAATGGAAATATATTTATTTGTTAAATCGTTTGTTAATTTAACAATTTAATAATTTACATATACAAGACGTTTTCGCTATTTTATCCATATTTTTACAGATATTCTTGTTTTTCTGGAAAAAAAGAAACTTCTAAAAGTGCTTCACTGCCGTAGTCGTGCTACGTCAGCGGGGTTTTCTTCAGGAACAGTATCCTTCTCCTTTTCCTTGCCTGTTTAGTGTAGCGATGAACAACAAACATTTACAATTACACTTTATTTGAACCCTTAATATTAACGTTTAAAAGTCGGAAAACCCATGACGTCCTGACTAGTGTTAAATCCAATCCATTCCAGGCACAAAATGGTGCGGCGCTGGCAACATCGCGGATGGTTACGGCGATCTGGGGACCGCGGCGGAAACAGATAAATGTTGCCGGGCTCACGACCATTGCGACGACGTCCTAGAACCCGGTGAGAGCAGGTACAACCTGACAAACACCTCCAGTCACGCCAGGTATTTCATGCTTTTCATACAAGTTCCAATTGTACAGTTCACTGTAATTCACAAAAACTTCGTGTGCCTAGCGGAGAATTAAAAAAAATATTTCCGAGCGTAAAATTTTCCCGCTCAACTGTGATTGTGTTATGAAACGCAACCGTGCACTTGATTTAATGAGTTTATACCTAATACAAACCTTAATAGGTATATGTAGTTCATGGCTATAGTAGCACCGATGCCATGTGGTTTTTGGTGACGTTATTACACTGCTAAAAACCGGAGTATACCTATCACATATTGTCGAGATAATAAAATAACAAGATGTATAGAGAGAAGAAATGATTATTTACTTATCGGCTATCATCAAGATTCACATGTAGTTGAAAGCTTAGTTGTTAATTGGACCAGTGTCTTTCTTAATTGTCAATGAAAGTCTGATAGTCAAAGTGCATTAGGTACATTCCTGCAAGTTCCCGTAGGCACAGACGTAAAATGAAATTATTAACCGCGTAAATATTGAAAATTGATTCTTTGAGTTATCTGGAAATATTCCAACAAGAGCCTATTGCTTAATGAAAAAAAGTGTAATTTCCATTAATATCAATGGTAGATTTCACATTACCTCCCATTATTCAATATGTTAAAAATATATTTCAATTATATTACCGCACGAATATGTTATATATTCAATGGATCACCTAACTTGGTAATGCTGGGGTGTGACATTTGTATATGGTATGAGATAGGTAAGCCTTTTTTACGCTCACTTAAATTGTTTTCGAAAGTTGCTCAATAATCACATACCATATAATTATAAAACAGTGTAGCCCTTGAATTTAATAAATTATTATCACTATTTGTATAATGATAACGCGTACGAAGATAATGACAGCCTCGTCACTGATCTCGGAGACGATCTGTTTATTAATTCTAGCTCTGAATGATACATAGCAACTAGCACGAGGCACGAAACATTTACTGATATGGAGTTATCGTGTCTTCAAGTTTACACTTAGAATGATCTTCTCTCGAGCGATCTCTTGCAAGGGGTGACGATCTGCTGCAGGTTGCACTGCGACTGCGACGACAGGTTCAGGGTGTGTCTCCGGAGAGACAACACGGACACTTCGTCTACTGTGGGGATATTGTACTTCAACGTGATCGGCACGCAGTGTTTCCGGAAGGACTACAACGCAACGGGCTGCTTGCAATATGGCGGGTACGTGTATGTAAATGGTATACATAGTTTTAAAAATATTATTTTGTTTTTAATGCGCTGTTTCCGTTTTGTATGTTCTGTAATATTGTGCTGTAGAAAATATTAGTTGGTTAAAATAGAGCCAGTAGAGTTCCAAACTTCACTACAGCAGCCCAAGGCAACCTTACCTGTAGGTATATGGTGCACTCTGCTATACAAAAGATGAGGCTCTGGCGACCGAGTGACCCCCAGTTCAATGCCCTACCATCAAACGGGTACCAGGTACCAAACAGGCATAGGTAGTAAGAGAAGTTCTGGTCTGCGATGCCCTACTCCCAAATATAACGTGGGAATTATGGGCAAAAACCCTTCGCGTAGGCCTCACTTACTGTGGCCTAAACGAGGCTGATGATGTTGATAATGTAAATGAAAGTAATGAGAATTTAACATTCGAAATATAAATTACTCATTATATTAAACATTTTACAACAACAATTATTGCAACAAGGTATTGCAACTCAGTGTTCAATATATGGCAAACGACTTTTTTAATAGGTATGCGTTTAATTACAAAGTCCCTCTTTGGGAGCCTTTGACAGATGTCATGTGTCGCATGCCAGCTGAAAATTGGCGATTATACACTACTGGTATATTCTGGAATATAAAACTATTATGTACAGAAAATTGAATAGTAAAAACGTTGTTTTTTAGAATTCTCCGCACTAAATGTTTGAAATATGAATACGATACGACGAGCAAGAAATTTTACCAATGGTTCGATGTTCCTAATTATTATTGAAACCGAAGATATCGAGCCTCATCGCAACAAGGACTTATGTAATTGAACCGAAGAAAGAAAAATAGTTTAATAAATTAGACATTGAATGCAGTGTGTTTTAAATACCGAATCTCTTATTACTTTATTTGCATATTTCGTATACTTAAGTAACAAAATTAATAACAATTTAATTTAAAAAAAGAACCACTATCTTCTTTATCAAAACTGAGTCAAACATAATGTGCTTTATATTTTTAAATATGCATTGAAAATTAGGTTGAAAAATGATTTCATGGATAGCACACACACACGCATTAATAATATTTAAATTGATTCAGCAGAGAATATTACCAAGCATGAATTTTCAGTCATGCGATTTAGTGCAACATAAAACGGCAATAAAATAAACATACACATATTATTCGATTTGTTTTCAAGTCAAAATACATATAATAACGGTATTGAAATCCATGCATATTTAATTTTTTTATTACTTCATTAGTACAAGTTTGTTAACTTTTGCCTCACATTGTTAAACTTCTGCGGTTACTTCGACAACAATGTATGATAAACTTTATTTCACAAAACCAAAAGCTTGAATACATGTTGAAAGGTATCATACATGGTATGCTTTAATTATTAGCATATGAATTTTCTTCTCACTTTATGGTCGTAAACGAATAATTTTTATTGAACAAGAAATTCCTGGTCTTATGATTTGTAGCATGAAATAAATCAGTTCGTGCCGCGCTCTTCCGTAGCAAAATCTCTGCCTAATGGTTATTTAGGAAACTTAATATAAAAGAGTATTCTTATATGAGAACTCAATATTTTTGTAAACCAAGCAAGCTATATTCTTATTGGTGGTGATAAATACAATGCTATTAAAAAGTTTATTTTTATTTACGTTAAGCGTGTTACAGTTTAGTGATTCTTGGAAGTTAGATGAAGCAAATTATAGAAAGTTAATCGAAAAAGAACGTATGATGATGAATGACTATGAGTATGAAATTAGACCTAGAGAAATAGAACTGTATCTGGACCATTTCGAAGAAATTCGTCCCGGTAAGTAACATATACCTACCCATATTATATTTAAATACTTATTTATAATGACTTCTGAAATTATTCATAATGCACAAGGCTGTCTAAATTTGCATGAAAAAGAAAATAAGGCAGCATTTATGAAGAATAAAACTGCACATTAGAGAAAACTTTTGTGTAAGCGGATGATTTTAATTTTATTACGCAACTTTTATGTACAAAAAAAACGCAATTGTGTTAAAAAAAAATTATTAATAAATAACTGCATATAAATAAATTACGTATGCAAAGCATTTTAACTTTATTTATTTCTTATCAAAATGTTGACAGTAAAGATATTATAGACATATAGCCGCGTATATATAGCACCGCCTTCATCTGTGTCAATTACACAAGTTGTGGATCGGATGAAGGATGAATCCAAACGAAACTTATCTCTCTCTTCTTTCTCCACTCAAATTACCATATCTGTATAATGCTCTTAACTTTTTTGATGTGATCGATTTTAGACTTGATTTGGTGCGGTCCGGGCGACTCAGCCAAAGATTATAACGATCTGGGAACCGCGGAGGGAACGGACAGATGCTGCCGAGCTCACGACAATTGTGAAGATATCATTGAGGCCGGAAAATCCAAGTACAACCTGACCAACGACTCTTCCTACACTAAGTATTTATTACATTTTATACAAATTGAAATTACTTTATTATGGATAGTAAATCGGTGTGCCCGGAGAATTTTATTAACGTCTCCGAGTGTAAAAGTTTGTGTCATAAAATGTAGATAACTGTGTACAATAATATGTAATAATAATAATAATATGTATTAGAAAAATGGCACTTTAAAAAAAAAGCATGGTTCTGGACTCACAGAGAGAAAGTGTTTTGTCAGATAGACATGAGTGTAAGTGATCCCAAGCTTCATTTTCACAGTCCAAGCGAAACTCTCTTGCAACCCGTGGTGTACCCAGCAATGTAACATCTAGCGATCTTCAAAAGGTACCCGGCACCTTGGAAAAGATACCGGGTTGTGTAAGACTTTTACTCCGCTAATGATTACAGTCGATTTGTATCTACAAATCAAAACACAGAACTGAACTATGTGGTTAAAGTTATCTATAAAGTATACGTCATTATCGTTCTCAATCCTTTTATCGTCCTGCTTTTAGAGACGGGTGTTTTCTCACAATTAGTATTAGAAGGGTGATGTAGGTCGCCTCATAAATTATCGAGACGATAAAATAAACAGATCTACAGAAAGAGATAACCGCTGTCCTTACTGCTATTATCAGCGTGGAGGTGATACCCAGTTTTGTTCAGTTCGCTGGACCTATATGAAGAATTCTTCCAATGTTATATATATATAGTCATGAAATAACTATGTCATGAATTTAATGAATCGTTGTGACTATACGTTATGTACACACTGATAACGAGCGTAACAATGATGACATACTGGTCGCTGACCTCGGCACGGTCTTTAATGAAATCTTACGCTGAATGCTATTCTTTTTTAATTCAATATAGTATATTACACAGATTATACAGAAGTTATCAGAACTATTGTTATTATTTGGAGATAAATAACATTTTAACGCAACGGTTACAATATTTATATTCGCTGCTTGTTTTACCTGTAATTGTATGTTCTGAATCGAGCTATTCTCGAAAATGTGCTAAAAATTGACCTGTATGTTGGCATTTAAATTCAATTTAATTGTAATGTAAGCTTTCTATTTAGGTCCCTGTAGCTTAGGACTAGAATACGAGCTACGGTATCTCCAGCATGTTGTAAAGTGTTCGTGGGAAGAAAGCAATGGTCTCTCTCCTAAAAGAAGGGCCAGCAGGGGCGCCGCGCTAGGAGGGAACCGGTGGCCATAGGTCAAGCGACCAGGCTATGAGATTGTCGCACTCCTCATTCGACCGAAGGAGCAAACATAGGCTTATTGATCTTTTCTCAATATCTCTGCCTACCTATACGGGTATTACAGCCGTGAATTTATATTTATTTTGTTACGTTTCCTCTAACTGTTTATGACAAATAAAATATGTCCCTACAATAAAAACAGCAACTCTATCACGAGACATTTCGAGAATTGGGTCGCATCGCACGATGGTAGGATCGCTTCTCTTTAGCAAACATGTTTTCTTACCGTGCGAGCACTTTATAGCACAAGGAAACCACATCCTAAGGACACGCGAGCGGTGCCCAGCTAGGATGACCAGTTAAACATTTTCCACATACGCCTAGAAGGTGCAAATCCCGAAACCTAGACGGTAAATTTTACTTTAGGATTGCAACTATGAAGAATTATAGAATAAGATATTTTGTTTGTACGGAAACATAGCTGAGTTTTCTTACATCGAACTGTTACATATATTTCCTCAAATACAGAGCGCGAGTGCTTTTCTCTTCAGGAATATCTTACTAGGAGAGAGGTTCTGTTGCAGGGTGCACTGTGAGTGCGACGCGAGATTCAGGGTGTGCCTCAGGAAAGTCAACACGGACACCGCGTCCACCGTGGGAATATTTTATTTCAACATACTCGGGACACAGTGTTTCAAAAAGTTCTATAACGCGACAAGCTGCATAGAATACGGCGGGTACGTAGTATTTTTTTACACGGTTTTAAAAATATTATTTCTTTATTGAAACATAGTACTGAATACGTCGTTGGTCAAGTGGTTATAAGCAGGACTGCCGGTAGATGGGTGCTAGGTTCGATGCCCCAGGTCGGATACCAGTGGCCATTTTGTACTTTTCAATACAAAAAATGTTAATAACAAACTTTTTTTTTAGTTTCTTCCACACCAAATGTGTGAAATACAAGTACGATATTTACGGAAAGCATTTTTACCAATGGTTCGATGTCCCCAATTATTACACTACATAGTTAAACAGAAGAAATCGGGTCTCATCTCAACAAGGTCTTCTATCAAACATACGATAACTACCTAAGTATGGAGCCATGCACAAAAAAATGTTTAATAAAAATGATATTTAATTATTTATTTCTGAAGCTGAGATCTAATCGAACATGAAACCCGACCCGTTTTACATATTGCTCAATATGTTATATAATTCTTATTGTCATAAAAACTGTAAATAATGATATGAAAAGTTGTTTTCTTGAAGAAAATTCAATCAGCACTTTCAGTACCAGAACACCATAGGACCCATGTACATACGCGGGAGGAAATTTTTAATAATATACTAATTGAAGTTGTTACAAATACCTCGCGTAGACCTTGCAACTCAATAAAAATAATTTCAAAAAGCGCCTAGAGGAGGAAATGACTAAACTGGAGAGGAGTTGAAAAGACTGGTGCTCTCTTTGTCATTCTGACCAAGTTGTTTGAAAACCAAAGTTTTAAACTAGTATGTTCACCAGTCTAGCAGATCAAAACAGAACGCAGGTAAACCAGTTCTAGGGTGAAGACTGAGACTTGGTAAAAGTAGAGTAAGTGCAAATCTTATAGGAAGAGCTTGCGTCTTTGTTCTATGTGTGGGTGTTGTATGTATGACTAAACGTAATGTGTGTATAAAAGCTGCTTGCTATTATTAAAGTTAATTATAAAGTCTATGAAGTCTTGGCTACTTTTTCATCTACTTTTCTTGCTGTGTTCAGATATCAAAGATTTATGCTTTTTAAAAGTGGGAATTATTTAAATTTTTTTTTTATTTTACTGCCAAAGTGATGAGTGTGGAATATAGGTACACGACTTGATTATTCATTCACAATTTCTATGAGACACCCCGACTAGTTTCATATCTGTCCGAGGTACTTCTTTATAAGCTCCCGCCGATTGTACGTAGGCGGCTCATTCTAATCAAGTGGTCCTGGATTCAAATCTCGAGTTGAATAATGTTGGATTTTTTCAAGCAATGACATCTAATTGTAGCTCGGAGCCTGCATTTGTGCCCGGTGTATGGCAATAGACACCACTAAATGCATAGTGGGACGTAAACATAACTTGTGAAACGTGTAGGTATCCGTATCACACTCTGCCGATCTGTTCGGGTATTACAGTCGTGATGTTACTGTTTCCATTCAGCAAATACAACTAAGTATATTCAGTAATATGGTTAAATCATACAATTCAATAAAGAAGCGGCATTTGTATCATTTATTTTGTTCCAGCATATTATTCAATTGGTACATCGGTAGAGGTTTGTCCATTACAGACGGTCGCCATAACTCACCATCGATTACAAGTAATTTACAACTCTTCATAATAAATTATGCACACATGAATGCACGATTAATATACAATTTTAATTGTTTTATATTATTCCGTATAAATACATGTGATAAAAGATATGGGTACAGATTCGTAACAATGTATAAATTAGTGAACAATTTCGAACGGTGTTAGAATTTAACACTAGAATAATCGTTAATTATAGAAAAAACTTTCAATCAATTGGTTACATAATAGATATGTAGCACGGAGCTCAGCTAGTCGTCTCCAGGCGCTCGCTTAAATATTTACAATACATATAGGTACATGAAATGTAGTATATAATATATAAAGCTAGTACCACATTAATCACATGTAGATTTCACTATCTACATATTACGGTTTGCTAACATTTCGCGAGCAATAACAATCTTAGACAGGAAAATCACAAAACATTTGTCCGTCCAAATGTAATGAATGCTCACGAAACTATCGGTTCAACAATTAATTGTATCCAGGGAACAAAATTACCTAAACATTCACGACAGTGTTACATAGTTATGTCGTGTTAAAAGAACATTCTAGTGGGTACTAGCTTTATCAACGATTGTGGACTAAACAGCGTGGCTCAACATGTAACCATTACGTATAAATGGTTATCCCTAGGAATTGTAAGCTAATTCTGAATTTATATATTTATGTGAAAAGTTTTAAATACGCAAGAATTTTGTTGGATATATACGAAGCAATATTAAATACTTAATATAAGTAGAAACCCTCGCACGAAGTGAGCATCACGAAGTATTCTACAACCAAGCGTTCTTACCGATAAATATGTACATCAACAATTTTAGAACTTTTATATGTATATCATTCGGGCCACAATTAACACACGCAGCCTTCGCTTCCGATGCACGTCGAGGGCGAAACGGTTCAATCTTGATTCATCCCTTATAAATACTGATGAAATATAAACGTATTCAATACATATCTAACAGTTTTATTGCGTATACCAAGAAGTACATCGAAAGCGTCGTATTCGAACGAGTTATTGCACATACATGCTTATGAATTATATGTATATCGGCATATAGCGTACATAATTAGAATTTGAGCGCCACTCTTACATAATATCTGTTACTTTGAACAAGATTATACTGAAAATGAAATGGTAAGAATATACCTACAGGTTTCAAGGTTTATGGATCGCTAAGTCGACCCGCTCTTTATGAACCGGACTTTGATCAAACTCTCTGGTTTTAATAACCGGGAATACAGTCACGAGACCTTTTAAGATACAGCCTTGTGAAATGCCAGGAGTAAATGTGAAAGTTCATATTAGATATGACTTATTTAAACCATATTTAGTAGTACCTACACGTTGATATTAAATGATGAACATTCAATTTGATATATAGGTATATATATATCTCATTTGATATATTTAGCAGTGGACTGTTATAGGCTGACGGTGA
>DWTO01000303.1:0-23049 GCA_018244755.1 Jemadia pseudognetus
CGACTCGGGAATCGAACCCAGGACCTCCTGATCGTCAGTCGCACTTACAACCAACACGACCAACGAGGCAGTCAATATATCGATTTATATTTTTCATAAATTTAAATAAACCTCTACACATTACAACAAAACTGTGAAACGGGGAAAATTTATATATGAATTACACTGATCCGTTGAGATATTGATTGAAAAGGATTTATATAAAAAATATTGTAGCATTGAACGGTTCAATATTATACCTATGTCTAGTCAGAGTCGGTACATTAATCTTCTCATATATTGTTTATCTTAAAACTCAAGAGAGACAGATAAGTATACAAGATATAAGACAGATAATATAACAAAAAACGACATATAACACAAACGATCTTCGACAGTCACCGTGCAAACAATGAGATTTGTTTAGATAATTTAAACAAACACATTTATTGACCGTAACAATTAGTATCTGATTCATTCACACGCGTTATCAACTTAGTCGTAATCATACGTTCTAGGCGTGCGTGCGTTTCATACTTACGGACTGTTGGCCGGAGATAAGATTGTGCTATTTACAGATGCTTAATGAAAATCGAGTATAGGATGACCTAATGTTGTAACTTGATTTTCAGAAAAGCCCGCGACATTTAGAACTTGTCATTCTCGTTCAACGAAAGTGCATTTAATATTAACGAATTTCTGTGTATCATAGTGCAGTGATAACATATCAATTGCATCGATAACGTTTCGAGCTCCGTCAGCAGGTTTATTCCTCTGCAGGTGCGTATTCAGAAATCTGTGTCTTGCTCCAACATTGATTTAAATGATTTAGTAGAGAACGAGAAGGCTATTGTTAGATATATCTATTACTATTCATTTAGTTTAGTAGGTGAGCATTAAAGTTTTATTACCCAAAACAATGAAATTATTCCCTCTAGACTTTATTCATTGAAGACTTATTTTGCTTGAATTAAACATTTTTCTGTTGATACCTAAACTAGTAGAATGTAGTAAAATATTATTTTTTAACGATTCTGTGTATTTATAAAATAGTAGATTTTGACAATTATAGACCTACTTACCTGCTTTATAAAACTGTGATCTGAGTACGGAATAATAATAATAATTGTTTTAGATCTGCACTTTTCAGACACCATAACTAATGTTCCATATTATTATATCTAGAAAGCCACATAACGTATTAATTAGCAAATATAATAACAAAACTTGTGTTACTTCAAGATTAGTCATCATTATAATTTAAACTTTCGTTACCTAATCATCGATTTACTGAATGCAACTGCCACTTTTATACCTACATCAAAATCAACTAACAAAAGCGTAGAAAAAGAAAACGTTAATATAATTTCTGTTACTGTATAAAATAGTGTGGTAGTAAGATATGGCGTGTTTGAAGCAACTTTGAAACGAGAATGTCCGACTCCATCGAGGAACTGTCGAAACGATACAAAGAAAATGTTTTATCTGAGGAACACTCCAGGAGCGTTGGTTAGTAGAAACTGTATAAAACAATGAAGGCATTTGTCATTTATTAATCATTGTAATAGCTCTTTTAAAATTTATCACGCCAATTGATAAGGAAATTTAGTATTTCTGAATTCCGTTCACTGACATTGTAAACATTTTTGTGCTATAGACAAATTATCTAAGTACATACTTATAGATACCTAGATATGTGTAACAAAACTAAGTACATACTTATAGATACCTAGATATGTGTAACAAAATTAACATGAGTAATACATAGTGGTAATCCACCCAACGTATAAGAATCCACTATCCGCTACTTTCAGACTAAATCGTTACAATGCATTTGTATAATAATCTAGACCATTTTTGATCGTGCGATTCGTATTCATCTGCTAATTGCATACAAAGTGCACACAATAAGCATATAAAAATGTAATTAGGCAACACGTTTCACTGTCGTTACATTAAAAAACAAACGACTGTCGCACAGATTTCATATATTTTTTTAATCTTAACATAATTTTTCTTGCAGGGTTGTTCACAATCCCCGAGTATCCGGAGTTCGAGGAGCGAGGCATGTGGTCAACCGCCCTCGACGCTATCTTGACTACCCTGCGGTATCTCGCACCCGCTACTCTCCTCACCATCTTCTGGGGCCAGCAGAGCTTTCTGTTCAAGTTACTGAAGCACATAGACTCCGCTTTCAGAGCTAGTAAGTACAAATGTTACATTTTTTGTTAATTCCTCGCAGGGAGTAGTCACTAAACTAGCTTTCGTGTAGACTGCATTGCTCCAGGTTAAATAAAAAAGGTACTTTGAAGCCAGCTAAACAAAAAGGATTTTAACAATTATTCTCAGAAGGGCTAAATAGTTAAATAGTAGGTACCTATCTTATATATTGTTATTTTCGCAAAGAATCAGTGTTTTTAGTATGGAGTATTTACGGAGGGTAAGAGATAGGTACAATTAGCTAAATTGTTATTGTCATGTAATAATTTAGAGCACTTCAAGTTTATAAACAAATATACCTAATCGGTCTGCAGCCATTACCTACTCAATATCAGTGTTCTTAAAATTAAATACAATCTTATATTTCATGATTTCCAACATCAGAAAAATATTCATCAAACATAATCCTCTGAAATTTTACGCCGTAGGTATAACCTTGGTATAATTTGTTTTTGTGATAACCAGGCTATGTTATCTTGTATTTAAGATCTTCTTAGATAATGTGCGTTAGTTAAGAGGTGTGGTATGCAAACAATAAAAATATGTACGTCATCGCAAAAACAGTGACTGTGTGTCATTATAACTCGTATAAAAAGATACAAGAAACATTCTGATCTGCAAAAGGCCGCAAGCAGAAATTATATTTGAATAATTGAGGACAGGGTGCGATGGCGCGCATTGGGGAGGCTTATGTCAACAATACAGGGGTAGTGGCTAGTCTTGATGATTTCATTATCATGTAAATCTACTACTACTAAACTATTACAGATGCTGAAACTATAGTTACTACCGAGTACAAATATAATTAATAAACACGGATGTACTTCATCATGATCATCAGCCTATTGCAGCCCACTGCTTTACTGGACTGTGTCAATACATAATTTATATGTAGATATAAAATATAACAATGAGGTTTATATTTTAAACATTTTGTAGAACTTTCTACTTTGCTCAACGTCTATATTTGTAAAAATTAATCAACACTTAATTGTATCTCATAGTACCTACCATACGTATACGAAGTTCTTTGTTTTTAAATATGTGAGTTAAAGGAATGCATGTGTGCAGGTTTTGAAGGTTTTCTTACTGATTATTTTGGGTTAAGAAATAACCTGTAATTATCTAAGCCGAGTTGAACCGAGTATGCGTGAAGTTTATTTTGCATTTAGCAGCATGCTTCACTGCCCCGTTGGATCAGCGGGTACAAGCGCGGCTATTGACTGATTTTGGGTTGGATACCTGGATCGGAGACTATTCGATTATTCTAGTCTGATATTACTCAAAGAGGTTGGGAGGATTTATATCTGATGTATGATAATAGGCTCGACAACTATTAATTTATTATAACAATAATATTATAACTACATAGTGTGCTGCACAGTTCCATCTATCTCTTCGGGGATAACTGAATGATGTTACGTTTATTAGGTACCTGAAAAGAAAACGCTATTAACACAGTGGATGCTTTATTTCAGTAGTATTCTCGAGCGACGAACAGAAGCAAGCAGTGTTACAATGGCTGGCAGAAGTAGGGCCAGTGAGGGTCGAGCACCTGGACACGGTGTGGCGACACGGGTGGATTCTCTGCGGAGTGCTGGACGGCGCGCTACCTGGTGCGTGCGCCGGGCACCCGCCTACCAGGCTTTCATTGAAGCACGCGCAGGCGATTGCTGATCATTACCTAGGTGTAGAGCCGGTAAGAGATTTTACATCTTCGGTCAAATAGATCAAGGAGATAAAAAAAATACCGCCATGACTCATAGTAAGGTAACTTAGGAGTATCCAGTTTGTGTTGAATACTATTAGGTACATTATCTTTTGTCGAAATGTAATTTTTTTACGCGATTAAAATTTGATTCTTTGTTAACTGATATTAAGTTTCATTTAGTTTTTTTGTACACCATTACAAACCTTTCTCTAAGATGGTAATAACTGTCACTTGGAAGTCATTCCACAGAACGTCTGTTCCTAATATGTTTTATTGTCTTTTCCAGGTTTTCTCTCGAACAGAACTCGAATCATGTGACTCTTTAAGCAGACACCAAGAGTGGAAGTTGGCAACATATCTAGATCGAATTCGCCTAGCCCTCGCAAAAATTACACCACCAGTTACAAGGCCGCCATCGCAACGAACGACGCCCATAAGCAAACCAGAAACGACTCAAGTAACCTTCGATTATGTAGCAAGAGGATCGGGTTTAACAGCGGCACAAGTTAATAACAAAGTATACTTTAAAATATACCCCACAGCTCAACAGTCCCTAGACCCAGAAGAGATAACAATTTTGATACGAGGTCCTAGAGACACGTATGGTATGACCATACTCCCACCAATACTTGGTAAGGCGCAATTAATTCGACAAAAGCTTCTAGGGTTGCAATCAAAAGCGAATTTTACCGAAAACGCGTTACCGATAACACAGGGCGCGACGTACTTAAGAAATTACGGCAAGAACGATATGAATAAAACATATTTCATTCCGAAAAATAAATACGATATAGATATTGAAGTTGACACGAAAAAAGACCATGCAAGAGTGAGTTACAGTGTGCCTTGTTTAGGCAAATATGAAATATCCATAACGAGTCGAGGTCAAGACATAGTCGGATCACCGTTTAAAGTAACAGCTTCAGATAATATGCTTAGAGTTTTAGAAAAGGAAAGCTTTTGCCTTGAAGACGGAGAAGAAATTGACATTGTTGACGTCAAAACGGACAAAAAAGTAGTATTACGGATTGTGGACTTTGTAACCGAAAAAATGTTGTTAAGAGAAAATGGCAGCCTGGAAAAGATAAGTGACGAAGAAGCTAAGTACTTAATGGAAACTGATGATGTCAATATAGATATTTCGAATTTCAAATCAACGCTTAGTAACGATAACACACCAGAAATTTTTAAAAATAAACACAAACGTAATAAATTAAAGTCTGCTGCCCTTAAAATAATACAAATGAATCGAGTTTGTACAATATTCAAAGATGTTAAATTTAAAGAAATGTTATTACCAGAGCAAAAATCTTGTGTTTTACCAAAATCACAACAAGACATTCCAGACATCGTTAACTCGACATTCAGTGATTGCAATATGCATACACTCATATTGACAGAAAAACAAGGGAGAGTTATCATTCCTGAAAGTATATCGGTATCCTTAATGACTGAAAAATCTAAGCACTTTCAAGAAGATAGACAAAGTTTAAATGAAAGCGAAACTAGTACAGACATCATATTTCAAAGCCCAGACTATTTAGAAAAATATAAAATTTTGCGTGATCAGTTTGATGACGATGAGCTATCAGTAGACACAACACAATCATCAAATAATCCATTCATAAATGATATGTATACGGATAATTATAAAACTGAAAAGAAATTAGGAGCATTTTTATCTACTGAATATGAAACGAATAACTCGCAAAATGAAGAAATAGAAGATGGCTCGCTAAAGTTGACCATTGAGCATCAAGTTGAAAGTGCTCATACATCAACTAGCAATCCTTTTGTTGATGTTGATATCGCAGTTTTGGAGAGACCGAAGTCACCTGTATTTAAAATCATATCTGGTGAAACAAAAAAACGGGCTGAATCTTTATACATAGAACCGATTAGAGAGGACACAATTGAGGAAATTCTTGGCAACGAATTTGTCAATCCATTTTTTGCACACCATCATCAACCGAGTCAATACAAAGAAACAAAGCCTGTTACAGATTTTATCATTGGGGCACCTGTCTCTTTGCCACCAATCGTAAGAGCGACCTCTCCAGACCCACACTTAGATTCCATTGTTTTAAGTGCGGATAGTGGTATCTTGGACACGCAAAAGGATCAAAAGTCTCAAGTTACGACTCTCAGTGAAAAACCTGAAACTTCATCTAAAATAAAATTACAAAGTGAAATAAACTCTTCTGGTCACTCGTCTTTTCACACTTCAAGTTCTTCAAGTGATTCTTATCAAAGTAAAGTGTTGTCAAACATACCTCTTCCTAGTGTTTCACCTAAAAAAGACATGTGGGACTCGGCTTATGTAAGTATAGATGAAAATAACAGTTCACCAGACACCAGTAATAATAATGATAATTCCTTACCTGAGCCTCTTAGTAAACAGACGTTTCCTCCTAGCGATGAACTGTCCTCTATGGGACCAGCAGAGAGAGAAATATGGGAAACGTGTAGTGAATTGAAGGAAAACATAAATACATTCAAAATACATGAAGAAACAAGAATAAACAAATGGGACAGCAAACGACCAACTTTCACTCCTATCATTGAAGAAAATGATAGAAGCCTGTATACAGACATGAAGGATTCTGTTAATGAAACAGACACTGATCCAGTAACAAATGCTTTTTCTGAACTTAATGAAATATTCAATGATTATTTTCCACAATCAGAAAATTGTTCTACTACAACAGAAAACAGTAAGTTACGAAATCTTGAGATAGAGTATACAATTGAAAATAATGACACTTGTGTCGATTCGGCGTCTGAAGACCTATCAGATGTGAAAAGACATGTACAGGAGTTAGAGGGAAAGATTTCTGAGGTTCAGGCAAACATTACTGAATCAGATTCAGCAAGTCAAATCCTTCATGTCGATGATAACGATCACAAAACTAAGCATGTTTTAGAAAATACAGATGAAACCCATTTTGGTGGGAACAAGCGATCAAATATAGTTTTAGAAAGAAAAAAATATTGGGATGAAAAAATACGTCAAATTCAAGCAAAAACAGATGAAATGAAGGCACAACAAAAAAAGAAAAAGGTTTCTTCTAGGCCATTGAAGCATAATGATTCTTTGAGCAAGAAAAAGGGAAAACAAATGATCAAGAACTTTTTAAATGCAAGTGACGAATATCAAAAATATTCAAAGCCAGTTAATGTAAAACAAACAGAAGGCGTAGTTCAAGAATCTACAGCTGTTGAACCCGCTTTTGAACAACAAGAGGCAAATGCGAAATTAGTCGAGAAATGGAAGAATTTCTGGGATAATAAGTTAGAAATGGAAAAAGAAACGGAAGCCACAAAGCCAAAGTTTTCTGAACAGAAGGAAACTCTCAAATCTGTAGAAAACTTAACGGCTAATTATGAGGATAATAATGCATTCACAATAAATTTCGAACAACATTTTGAATCGCCTAACAAACATGAACTACCGGAAGAAGTTTTTAGAGCATTTGAAACAAGTCCAAAAAGATTTTTTGGTACGTCCAGGAAACAAATTTTAAATAAAATAGATACATTTTTAGGAAAACCTAACACTGATGGTAATTCTTCTAATGAACGTAATGGATTTAGTCATGAAACTGGCTTGGTATCTAGTCGTATATCCTTATTTCATAAAATATCTCGAACAGAAGAATTGCCGTGGGTTCGTAGAAAAAGCCAATCACTCCATAACTTAAAACAACAAAAAGAACATGAAAAAACTGCAGAGTATGATGAAACGAATAAAGAATACAACGTAAACAACAGTATTCATAACGTTTACGAAACCAGTACATCTGAAATGGAAGAATCAATTAAAGTTAATATTGCTAATTCGAGTTGTCAAGAAGTTATAGTTTTAGATGGAGATAACTGTCATACAGTGCCAACATCGTATCACAGCTTCGATGAACCAATATCAGATTACAATAGTGAAAAAAAGAAAATTTGTGTCAAAATGGCCATAAAAGAATTCAATGAAAGCAGCCAACCTGATTATAGCCTGAAAAAGTCTAACCTGAAAACATCAATCAGTAAATCCGAAATGGACATATTCAGTAAAGTAACAAATAAAACCTCAGAAGAAAGTTTGGATAAATATAAATCGTACGAAGAATTGCCAAAAATTAACGTTAAAAGTTTCATATCACTGTACGAAAACGTATCAAAATCGTCGCTTGAATCAAAGTCACCTAAATTTGCGAAAAAATATAATGATGAAACTATAAAAATATTGCACGTGACCAGTTCAGATTCAGGTAGGTACCAAAACTACGTTCTATAAGGGTATATGCTTAAATTGTATTAATATTGGTCTAATTGGGTTACAGGAACTGACAAAACTGTAAAAACATTGAATCGTAAATCAATACCTGAACAACTATCTACATCGACAAGCGGCAGCGATAGTAATTCTAGTATGAATTCACAACGAACAGCAATTTCAAGAAACATAAGTCCAGAAAGTACAGGTGACTCCATTGACATTGAAGTAACTTCTAATCAAGATCAAGATTGTACTTATTTAAGCCTGTCAGATATAGAATTGGAAATAATCGAAAGCAATCCAGAGATATCTCCAGAATCGTCTCCAGAACGAACGATTGAAACCGAAAACGATGACTATAAGAGTCGATTCCAACTTGCAAAGCAATATTTCCAGTCATTAGAAGAACTAAGAGAAGAGAAGAAATCTAGAAAGCTTAACGAGTGTGAAATGTTATTGTATGGTGCAGAAATTGAATCTCTTACAAATGATAACAAACAGGTGGGAAACATTAAAAAGAAGCTGAAATCAAATTCACTGCCCTCTTCTGAAATAGCAAAGGCTTGGAACGAGTTGCAAGAACAGCAAAACACAGCTAGCGATGTTAAGATGGTAAAGATTTCAGAGAAATTTAATGTAGAAGATCTGTTCAATGATGTCATGGAAGGTAGATTGAGTCGTCAAGGTAGCTTACGTGGAATACCACACAAGAAAGCAGTTCTCGAAGCGTTTAAATCTATGGAAAATATAACAGATAAGAAGCTTAGTTCGTACGAAATGGCAGTATCTCAGTTAAATGATTTTGCAAAGGAGAATCAAATAAGAAATGCACAGACTTATCTCAGTGAGTATCCATACTTGCCTACGACTGATCCATCCAAATATCATTCAAGGCTGGATACCAATGCATCAGGATTAATATCATTTAAAGAACTCTTAGGGAAGAAACCTAGAAGAAACAGTGTGCCAGATTTGAGGCTGAATCCAGCGTTTTCTGTTGACCTTTAAATGTACCTTAAGACATAATTAACGAATATGAATATTAAGTATTAGCCGACCCGTCTGTAGATTAAAGCGAATAACTTAGAGGAATAAGTATAAGCAAACGAGTTACGTGTCATTGAATATTTAATTTCTAATTAATCTCTTCTCTTTTCATTGTCACATGTAGTTAAATACATAAAAATATAATATTTATTACATTGAATTTCACAAATTCCTACTTATTTAAAGTAAACATTAGTTTAAAATAGACTGTACTGCAAGCATATTATTAATTAAATTCCTTTAATATTTATCTAATGTCTCTTGTTAAGTTTCATAAGTTTTAATTTTTGCTAAATATTATTTAACTATGTTCATAACTTGTCACAACGATAGGATTAATTCACGTCATTAATTCATAATGTTGTAAGTTTCATGTACAATTGTACAGAACATTGAATCTAATTCTTAGTTCTTAAGAATAACAGTAATAACTTATGCGAAATGAAAATAAACTATACCTACTACAAACGAGTACTTTATTTTGTTCAAATTACAATTATAATCTATTGAAACAGCAAAGCCTTCTATACCGTTGTGTCTCATATAAGGGCAGTAAATGGGTTATTAAAAAGGAATAAAGTCTATATTAGATACAATTTATTTATATAACACTGAAGATTTGGAAGGACATTCAAAGATTCATAATCATTCCATAATAATCTGTGCTTACAGACAAGCAATTGTTACGCTATCACAAGAACCTGCAGACACGTCAAAACATCGAAGTTACAAAAGATGACTAATAATGCATTAATTAATTTGTTCTGATATGCATAAAATGTGAAATACATTTTTGTCGCTCAATCTTATCAGAAAAACGACTCGCTTTATGTACATACACATTTTATACTTTTTATTTCATTACTAAGAGCTAACTGAAGTAACATCATAGATGGAGACACTGTGGCAATGTGAGATGTCTTATTAAATTGTTTTTAAATAATACAGAGTATTCAGTTTTGTCCAGTATAAATTTCTGTATATATGCAATGTATATAAAAATACAGGCGCAAATTGCGGTTTCAAAAAAAACTGTATTTTTAAGAAAATCTATAAATATATTACTTTTAAAATAATGAAAGTAATTGAAAAAAAAGATCATTTAGGTGTAATTATTTGATATGTATTTGCACGTAAGTAGACGCAGCATCCGCCCGGCGCCACGCCAGCCAGGCCGCCAGCTGCGGGTCCGATCTGTCGCCTCTCGCCTCCAGCTGTTGGTAGTACGCCTCCCTGATTATCCTGAACGCATCCACGCTTCTGTACGGCAGTTTCGTGATTGGATCTATGTAGCGAGCAGGACGTCTGTGAAACAACAGTAGTGCAATTAGCTGACAGTGTAATGCACAATTTATAAACTTAATTTTCAATGTGTGGAATAATTTATTAAAGTAACAAATCAACTAAAGCTCTGAATAGTGATTAAAAATAAAAAATATATAGGAATAATAGGAAACATCTCTGCTTAACTATCGTTCGTTTATCAAAGCATGCCATTGGTAGAATTTTATTGGGAATTTAAAAAATAGTACGACACAAAATTTATATCAATAACATTATTACTTTGTAACAGCGCATAGCAATTCCCGACGTTTCTTCGGCTTCCGCTGCGGGAAGCAGCGGTTGTAAGCTTTGTTTTTAATGTCGTTCTCAAACGATATCAGCGTTCTTTCATAGTACTTAACATTGGAGTTCGGTTTGCTAATTTTTTCATCCTTTCTGAAAAACACAAGAAACATGGAATAACAAAGGGTGCAATGAAATAGAATAAGAATATATTCCCCAACCTGAAGTCGGGATACAGGATGATTAAGGATGATAATATTACAACTCCTAATACACAACACTTACATTGTAACATCTTCAATGCTGATCTCTTCATCTGGTCCAACGACATCTACATCCATTTTCACGGGTCCATCAGTCCTTGGTGGATTTTCATCTATTTCGGACTTAGGTTCCGTCAGTGGTGTGTTAGCATCGCTTAAATTCTCAGGGGTTAGAAGACCTGATATGGAGAAGAATTATATTAAACTTTAAAGTAACAATGCCATTACTTATTCAACACAAATGTTATTAAATAATGTGTTTCTGTCCGAGGTTAGTAAATGCCTTCCCACATGCTTATTAGAGGCAAGACCACCTCAGTCCTCAGAGACTGAGTTGAGTGGTGACTTATCAAAATTGAGTTACATGTTAACAGTAAGATCTATTGACCTTTTTTATCTGAAGAGATTAGCAAACTAGCAGCTAGGAATAACAAGTAACTTCTGCACCCCAGGAACATCTACAAGCTACCTTGGACAGGACTTAGAACTTCTTAAAAAGAACATGAGTTGATGTTAAATTGGTGATAGGTTTGCATGAATAGGAATACATAATATTCATAGCCCGATCAGTACATATTAGTATAAATGCAGTTAGTAATATTCAGTATTTGACAGGTTCAAGGCATGTCTTTTAAAATGTGAAATTTCATGATTACAACATGCACCTTTTCGGCTTTCCTCAAATAGACATCAAGCTGTTTAAAAAAATCGTTACACACGAAACATTTGCTCAAAGAGACATACTCACTATCTTCACTTTTGATCATATCATTGAAACACATATCCCCAAGTGGTGTTATACTAGGCTTGTCCTCTTCTATCACTTCTGTTATGAAAGGGACGGCGAATGAATGGTATCTGTAATAATTTAATATAAATTTAATATTAATAATTTAATATAAATGCTACTTCTAACAGAGATAAATACATTACATAAATATATTGTTTTGCAATTTAAATTCATACACAAATATTTATGACTATCCTGGCTGAAAAATATGTCTGAGTAAACTATCAAATTAATGACAGTATAGAAGTGCGCACAATTTTTTGCAAATCTATATTTTATTTAACATTGATTACTCGTCTAAACACACTGATAGCTTTCTTACCTTATGATTGGTCCAGTAATAGCCTTTTTAATCGGTCGTATTTTTTTTCTTTCCAACTCGCTTTGTTCAAACCTCTCTAAAAATATAATATAATCACTGTTAACAATAAACATATAAAAAGTAATTAAAAATAGATAGAATTACTTAAAGAAAATTAATACAACCCTGAATAAACCTTTACTGTCACTATAATTGGCTTTCTGCATTAATGGGCCATAAAGCATACGGTTGAAGAAAGAAAGAAAAAAAATTAAGCAACTGTATGAAGCCAGTTAGGTTGCCACTCTTATGTAAGTCTCAGTTCAGTCTCCTACAAGGAAACTATCTAATATCACATCATCGTTAACCTGTTAAAGTCTAATGCTGGACAGAGACCTGCCCTGCGGTGCCTTAATGGTCACAATCTCCATGCTCAGCATGCGAATTAGGGATCACAGAAAGCAACTTCTTGCTTCGCCTACTCTGAAACCAGATGACAATAAAATTTTGCCATTTCTAGGCAGGCCGTGCCATACCGTGAACCAACAGTGGTGGGTTTAGTCATCACTTCCAACATTTTGGTATTCCAGTGTGGAGCCAAGAGAGGTGCTCTTCATCCTGACACAAATTAATACCTATAAGTAATAAAAAATACAAACCTAAACTCTTGAGATTCTCCTTTTCAGTAATGAGTGCCTCTTCTAACAATTCTTCTTGAGTTAACAGTTTTTCTTCCACTTTCCTGGGCTTTTTCTTTTTAAGCTCTGACCTTATTTTAATCCTCTCAAGTGTTTCAGCTGACTTTACAGCAGTACTTTGTCTTATAGATTTTCTCTCTGAAATATTACATTGTGCATGTTGTTATATGTATTTATATAATACAAATATGATAAACACTATTATTATGAATTCACAAAAAATTCAAAACTTGTAAATTTAAAACTCATAAATATAAACACAGCAGCCACAGATATATAAAGAGAATATTTATAAATTGTCTGCTCAAAACTTGCATTTAATTCAAAACTTGCATTATTGTGTACATAAGATTTTGAGAGTTAGGAACACACATCATGTATATTCCTGCTTAAAAATATTCTTATAATATATTTATAGTGCTCTAACATACATATTATTAAATGTAACATACATAGTTAAAAATATTCCTTAATACAGTAGTTACTAAGAATCTGAATACTGTTTGCCACCATTGGTTCATCTATTTATCCAGCGGCTACTGAAACCAATTACTGAGATGGGGGTCTTTAGGTTTGATTTCCACCCAGAATTAATATTTGTGTTACAATCAACAGGATGGCTTTGTTGTTCCCACTGCATACTCTCACCATCACTCTGGATTAGTAAAGAATGCCTAGAGAACCTAACTAAACTAAACAATAAATCTATACAGATAAATAAAATTGGAGTGCCTGTTTGTATTAATAAAATTACTGCTTTTTACTATGTGCATGTATGTATACATGGTACATATAACGAAATAACATTTTTTAAAACTTTTGTCCATCTCTCTGTCGATCTGTCTGTTTGTCCCGGCTAATCTATAGAACAGATGGACAGATTTTGACAGCTCTTTCGTAGGAAGATAGCTGATGTAATACGGGGTAACTTAGGCTAAATTCAATATTTAATAATTTTAATAATAAAAATAAAATCTATATAGGTAGATAAGTTTTTTATTATTTTTGTCTGTCTGTCTAGGTGTTCATTTGTTCTGACAAATTTTTAATAAAGTCTATCTGTTTAAATAAAATGGATTTTGAAAAGTTCTATACTCGAAATACAAAATTTATAAGTGATCGTAAAATTTGCAAACAGAACAATAACATTGTTAAATTCCATGTAAATGAAGTCGCAGGCACAGCAACAAAACAAATAAGTGTTTGTTCTGTGTCTAGGTGTAAAAAAATGCATCTGTTTAGGCAAATGTTAATATATTTATTCTTAGTTTATCAGATCTCTGATTACCACAACACAGGATCTCTTCGAGCTTACTTTGGGGTCAGATAGCTATGAGTAAAGTTGTCTTGAGGTATTTATTATTGTTCTCATTATTTAGCATTAATTAGATGGGAAGTCTGTTATCTTACCAAATGAAGTATCAGGCAAGAACTTGTCAATTGTCTCACTTGTCTCATCTTTATTTGATTTTGGCTCTCTGTGTTTTTTCACTACAGTTTTAGCTAGCTTCTTCTCTCCTGTGGATTTTATTTTTCTATTTGGATCCTTAAATATACAAGAACAAAAATAGGATCATGTTATATGCTTGAAATACATGAATTATGAATGTATGTATATATGTATGTAACGTAACATCACACCTGTTATCTCCGAAGAGTTAGGCAGAGCAGTGTAGAACACTCTTACGTTACACCAGTTACGTTTATGTCCCACTATGAAATAGGTGGTGAGCCTATTGCCATGCACCGGGCATAAATCCAGACTCCAAGCCACTATTAGAAAATTTTAATTTAAATTAGAAAAATTCTATAGTGCCCGACCTGGGAATCAAACCCATTACCTCCTGATCGGCAGTCGCACTTGCAACCAACACTTTACAGTAAATAACTTTTAAATACTAAACGATACAAAACTTAAATAGACAGCTGACTACAGACTTCACAATTATGGTCAAATAAAGAAAAATGTACCTTGTAAACTTTAGTACTGGTTTTCTTTTTTTCTTTCTTCTCCTCACCTTCTTGGTCTGAGACTAGTTCGTCATTCTCATCGATGTCAAAATCAGAATCCACTACATCGTCCGTCTCTTTTTCTTGTCTAAAAGAGTTATAAAATATTACTAATTGCACAAGAACAAATATTTTAATAAGATTATGATTTGGCATATCCCACTCTACCAGTTTAGATTAAATACATAAAGTGAACTCTTCTATTAAAGGTTTTTAACCAACTCCAAGACAGCTGTCCAAATTATTGTCTACGTAACAGCGTACATTCCAAAGCGCAATAAGTAATGAATGTAAATGTACATACACATATTCGTTATCTTCCTCTGTTTCTTGAAATCCACCGTAAGTTGTTTTATAAAAATCGTCGTCTTCCTCTTCGTCCAACAACTTTGCCATACGATTCCCAGCATTTGCACGACGCTCTCTTTGAGCCATGGTTTCTACAAATTTATATAATATTATACCTAATTATAGAGAAGTCCCATAGGCCATAATTATAATTAAATGTTCGGATATTTCATATTATTGAATATTTATCTGAATATAAACATTGGAAGAACCGCAACAACAAAATACACACAATAATTTGTGTTTGTCAAACAGGAATGTCAAAAAGTGACAGTGGCATGTTTTTTTTTAATGCAAATGGTTCTAGCTTTAGAACCTAACAAAAATCCAATAATAGGAACGAAATTTAGTCCGATATATAAATATCCATGCCACGTCCACGTAGTCCATAGTCATAGTCCACCATAAATGACCACGCATCATTCGCGGCTGTGCTTCATTCATTTGCAACTAACTAAATACCTAATGACTGCTGAGAAAATTTGATATCTATTTTACGACATAACATCATAATATCTATTTTCGACAATTCAACGTTATAATCTACACTAATAAAAGTATATGAAAAAATACAAAATCAGAAAAAGCTAATCGTCTAGTTTTCTAATTTTTAGCCTTGCATAATGATAATTTTGACTATGATATCATTTGCATAATAGAAGTAACACCACGCTTGTTATCCCCGAAGGGGTAGGCAGAGGAGTGTAGCACATTCCCACGTTACACCAGTTACGTTTACGTCCCACTACGAAATAGGTGGTGAGCCTATTGCCATGCACCGGGCACAAATCCAATAGCAAGTGACATTTTAATTTCAAACGCAAATTTTTTAAAAAGTGCGCGCTAGGGTTTGAACCCGGTCTCCCAGAGTGGGAGGTCGAATTTCAAACCACTAGGCTATCACTGCTATACAAAACTAAAATATAAAACAAAATAACTTTAAAATTCAATTAAACCTTTTGTTCTTCTAATTATTATTAATGTTCAATTTACTCTAATGGCATTCACAGATTCACCGGGTTTTGCGGCGAGCCCAATTGGGTCCGCCTGGAATTACGGAAGAGTGGGAGGGGTGGGAATGAGGTTCAACAACGGACTGACTGGACCTTCGATTCTGCCCGTTGAGAGAGAGACTGTGGGACCAATCCGTGGGCGTCTCTGTGAGACTCGGACCTAGGTACGGATCAATACGATATATGCTTTTCGAGAGACGACATAGTGAGACGCTCACTCGTGCGGGATTATGAGTTAGTTTAAGTTACAAAATTTATGCTTGAAGTTACCCGTATCACGTAGAAATTATATCAAGTAGAAATTGTATGACATCGAAAGTATATCACGTAGAAATTGTATGACATCTGCCACCCAGATGGGGATAATCTATGGAGAGTAACCGGACAAAACAAAACTGAGGTAAAATATATTGTATCTATATTATAGATAGTGGGATGAAGAAGTTTGCCATATTTCCATGAAACTGGTGACACATTGACATAGATAAATACCTTGAGGCTAACACATAGTAAAAATATTTCATATAAAACAAAATGTCACCTTTAAGATAGGTTAGAAAAAAAAAGTCATTTTTATTTTGTGCGATTTATTTAATGTTTAACAGTTATAAGATTTTACATCAGTCATCGTTAGCTATTGCAAAGACCTGACCGTCAGATTCTACTGACGGCCCGTTTTTTACTGATCGAGTACATACACAATCATTTTACATCCACGGTCCATTCGAGTTAAAATGACATTATTGACCAAAACCCAGATGATATCGTGTTAGTTGTAGATAAATACATGTCTCTATAGATTTTATATATATTTGCTGATAATTCAGTTTCGTTATAAAGAAATTATTTTTAGTCTGTTCTATTTTCCAAATTCAAAATTTGCATGCCCATCTAAATGTCATTTTAACATGAATAGAATACGGCGATTTTATATTTAGATGGATACTATCCCATAATTATATTTGGAAATTAATAGGTAACTGTTATTTTCGTAAAGATTACTTCGTTCCGCTTCAACTTACAATAACTTGTGAAGTACATTCTCGTTTTCTAAACACACTATTGCGTTATAATATTACAATGGGCAAGGTATCGTGAGCAAGTGAACAGAAAATCATTCGGTGTGAAATGACTGAAAAAAATAATAAAGAATAGCTAAAAGAAATCTACAAATAAATTTCTTTCCTTTATGTAATTTACTCATTACTTTTATAACCCTAACACAGTTCAAAGTGCATTCTCCATAGCGATTTAGGCGCTTAAGCACAATTCATATTTTTCATATGGTCGTAATTAAATTCATATTGGATATATTAAACGCTTTCTCCTTGAGCACACACCAGAAATAGATTATACAATTCACATAAAACAATAAAACAAAAACATGAACAACAATTTATTTCAACGAAACCAAAAAAAACAAAAGACGGAAATGGAATGTTCGGTGTGATGAGATTAATATTTGATTGATACTCGTGGAGTTGGTAATACCTACTCCCGTGTTGAAAGTAATTAATAATTACATTAATATTATTATAATTACACATAACTATAAGATAGATTGTCTCCAACACTCATCCGTATAAGGAGCAGCACGAACATAATATTAATAAATCATCATAATAATGATATTATTATACATCGACTTGGGTCTGTCTAAGACATTTAATAAAATCATAAATTTCTAATTCTATTGATACACCTACACAATGCGTTTGAAATAAAAGAAAATCAATAAAAAATACCATAGACTATAGAAATTATGATGACTGTACAAGCTTTGCTGTACATTCGTTCATTTCTCAACTCTATAATAGACACAACAGATTATAAAGAAAAACACATTTACGACGAATGAACGAACGTGTCAAATATTAATAATAAATAGATCTCGAATATTTATTTTATTAAATAATTACGACTAATAAATTTATCTAGGAGAAAATAACACGCTATATACTTTGACGGGGAAACGGCCCCAAAACAATAAAATGCAACATTAATTTAATCTCAGCAACAAATAATTCTCCCCTGCATTTACATACATAAATAGATTTAAATGATTCATATATTTTTAAGGGTAGCAACGTTCATAAAAGATTATATATACGTATGTATTTTTTCAAAATAACATAGATACTACAGTGCCACTCGCACGCCCTTAAATTACACCCAATGTCACTTATTAATATAGTCAATAAACGTATGATTATAACTACATTCACTATCGATGGTCTTACGATTACATTTAGGGAAATTTAAGAAGATTTTAATATACGAAGACAAAAGATTCAATAAATTATATTTAAATGTATTAATATATTCGTACGTTGAACGACTGAACGACTGCATATATATCTGTATGTATGTACGTAGGTATATCCTTCTGTGTTTTAGCACTAGTTCATCTTAGATAATACATATAATGAAAAGAAAAACAATTTATCACTAACTATAATGTCTTTAAAGATGAAAACGTTTTAGAAATAGTATAAGTCGTTCTCGATACATTAAATCTCAATCCTTTCATGAAAGTATATTTCAAGTGCAGATATTCAAAACGTATATTATATTGATGATACTCGTACGTTCAAAATAATCTTAGTTGTAGTGTGGCTACTAAAAAAACACACTCAGTGAAAATAAAATTAATTGAGCTCTTTTGCTGGTAAATGTCGATACGTTTTATTAAGAGTGAATTGTAAACTGTTCATAATATCTGCCCTCGAATTACTCGAACGCTCAAAAACGATCTCTAACAACAGACCCTACACATCCTTAGACCTACTTATGTATAATAAAGTTAGTGAAACAGCGAAGGATGCGTGTCTGCGTGTCGTGTTATACGCCACACAACACGTTTGTTTAATCTGTACAGGAATGCTTTATTAGTGCAATTTGTATTGACTATTAGAGAAACATATCAACAGGGCGTCGAAAGTTTTATTGGAAACCGCAAGATACAAAATCATACTATGAGGGCAACATCGGTGACGTATTTTTAAATTCCATAGACGGTTTGAACTATTTTACATGATGGCACTATTTCATATTTTCAATTAACTTTTTCCAAATATTCATGTATAAATTGGAACAAACCGACGACGCCTTGTCGAGATGTTACTGATCGAAGTGTGAAAAATAGTAAGAAATCCTAATAAAATTCGTAGAAGAAAATCAGTACGAATATAGAGAAATAAGTTGTTTATTACAAGCCAGACATTTTCTATGATCAAGTGAAGCCAATTCGCCGGCTTAATATATGGACTCTGTGCATAGTAACATCATTCAGTCCATACCTTTCATTCACTTAAGAATGAACGAAATTAAATTCTAACTGATTCAGTTTTAAAAGATTTTAAAAGGTGATACGAATTTAAAGAAAATTAATAATTAAATGAAATTGAATTATATGAACACCGTTGATTATTATGCACAAATGATTTTCTTCTCGAATTGTTTACCATAAGGACGACTTAAATTTTAAGAAGGATAGTTGAAGATAAAACACAATACATATATCGTAGAGACAACATAATATGGCAACACAAATAAAAATACTATACCGATTGTTGCAACCCTGTGAATTCTAAACCTGTGATATAATAATTCATTTTTCATACCGTTTTTCTACAAACGACGACTGTAAATTCATAACGTTTTAAAAATAATCAAATAAGTAATATTATTACATTCATTAACATTATTTATATTGAAAAAAGGTTCCTATTTACATAAAAACAACAAAATCAATATCTTAATATTTCATCTATTACCTTTTAATTAACATTATAACACAATTACTCATACAAAAAAAAATTAAAAAACGAATAAAGTCAAGTCGATTCCAAGCGTTGTAAAAAAACGGCATTAAATTTTCAATATTTATTACTTATTAAATAGGATAAATCTTACGACATATAAATCTTGAAGTAAACATTTGAGCTACGGAATTCTAAAGAGTTAGTTATTATTTTTATCATCGTTACGATTATTATTATTATTTTAAATGTATCGTTCACTCCTTGTAAATTATCCTACTCAAGTATAATATTTATTATGTACATCGATCTAAAAGTCGCGACAGAACATCGCGAGTGCGCTCGCGCCGAATTCGTTAAATATATTATTATTAAATATTATTTAGTGTCCGCAGTCGACGTGCGTTTGGCACACGAGTGTTGAGCAACGCGCCGAGGTCGCTCGTGCTGGCGATTAGAGACGTTCATTGAACATGTCGATATCGATATATTTAATTAACTATAACGTAACAATGTACAGAATAAAGTTATATGTATTTATAAAAAAACAAAAACAGAATATATCACAATTTTATTATATGAACAATAACAATAAATTAATACTATTGAAATTAAGTAACGGGCGTTTGTTTTGTCTTTTAAAATTAAAGTTATGCAATAAATAATTTAATATATTAAATCGAGTTTCAATAAATTTTTTAACATTTATTATTTTTTATATAATTGTAACTACATATATAATTTTGAAAAAGTTTTAGACAAAAAAGTACCTAATTCAATTTACTTTTGATAATTTTAATTGAATATTTATCTCAACTTTTATCATCGAATAATTTGAACTATAAATGAATTATAAGGTATTGTTTTTAGAACCAGCTCATTTTAATGTGCACGTAGTTTTGATACATTAATATAATAATAATTATTATTTTGTAATACATTCAATGTCCATATATGGCAATACAGAACAACACAAGGGGGACATCGACTACTCTCCAATTTTCATATTGTCGTACAGTATCACGACATGTCGGTACTACAGGGAGTGCAATTATTAATGTTTAAATGATTTCAATTTCACATTTCATTAATTCAATCGTGCGCTAGTTTGATATGAAGTTCAAATGGGAATATATTTTAAAAGGATTAGTATGGGAACCTCAAAGTTTGAAGTTCTGTAATAATACATACGATTCGTATTAACGTTTCATACTAACATTACTTATAATTCCGTGTTGTGTTAGCCGGCTACCCGAGTTGGGAGAGCGATACATTCGTACTTAGTGGACTGCATATATATGTAGTACCTATGTATTGATATAGTATATGACGTGAACTCGCAGCTTAGTGACAAGAGTGTGATGGTGAGTGCAGCGGTGTGCGGCCAGGCGCGCGCTAGTAGACCCAGGCGACGGGCACCCACTGCGGCGCGGCGCGCAGGCGCTGCAGCGCCGCCTCCAGCGCCGCCAGCGTGTCGTCGATGTCGTGGTTGACGATGCTCACGTCGAAGTGGTGCCCGTACGCGCGCCGCAGCGCCTCCGACTCGCGCGCCAGCACCTCCAGCGACCCGTCGTACTGCGGGCACGTCACCACCGCGCTCTAAACGCGCTCTAGCACACTCCCGCCGTACACCAGTTGCGTTTACGTCCCAGTTTGCAATAGACGGTGAGTCTATTGCCATACAGTTGGCATATATTCAGACTCCAAGCCAATACTGGATAATCTAACATTAAGTAAAAAAAATCTAATAGTGACCGACCTGGGATTTGAACCCGGGACCTCGCGATCGGCAGTCGCGTTTGCAATCAACATGGCCAACGAAACAGTGAACATCTTATTATTTATTGATATATATCCATTTTACAAGCTGTTTTCTACGATTTCAGATCTGAATTCCCACTGTGAGGATTTACACTAAAATCCCTTAGAGAAGTCTCTATGGCGCAGTGAACCTGGGAGAGACCCATGTGCAACAGAACTTCGACAGGCTGATAATGAAGATGATTTGTAAATATGTACATAATTCTTTACAAGTAATGTACGATACTATAACTGTCTACGCTCGAGCGCGGTACGGAGGCGAGACGACAGTGGGTACGCACGTCGGCCACGTTGTCGAGCGGCGGCGCGGCCACGAACACGACGTAGGGCGCGAACTCGGCGGCGCGCAGCACCTTGAGCGCCTGCGGCTCCACGTCCAGGATGGCCACGCGCCGCTCCGCGTGGATGCGCCGGATCGTCTCCAGCTTCGTGCCGTACATCGCGTCCTCGTGCGTGCCTGCGGGACAGCGCAGCGGTCCGCTTTGTAACCACACGCACACACACACACACACGTACACGTTGTCACGTACAGATACACTACTAAACAACATTTCACATCAAACTACGCTGCTCGATTAAATACAACTGGTACGGATAATTTCAATGTTGCATATATTCATAGCATATATTCATATATTCAACCTACACTTATTGTGTAACAAAACAATACACAATAATCGGTGCGCGAACTCAAAAGCTCAGCTTTGAACTTAGGTAATCGTCGTTTTTAAAATACACGCATGTTGTCACGCCATTGTCAATTGTATTGTTGAGATAATTCTTTTGCATGGTATACATTCGTTATCGCCATGCTCGTCTGTTAAAAGAAGCTAACGCCTAGAACTATTCCGCCAACTTCAAATATCAATTATAAACTGTGAACAATCAAACCTCATCGGACACGGATCCGGTACTTGCTAATACTTCAATATATAAGTTAATCCGGGACCTGTACAATGTATACGTATGCACGGACGCACCGTACTCCAGGTACTCGTTGGCGGCGATGTCGGCCATCATTTCGTCGTGCGACACGAAGTAGTAGTGCCTGCCGTTCTCCTCGTCGGGCCGCGGCTGCCGCGTCGTGTCTGGAACGTTGCATCAACGGTATACGTAACGTCACGCCTCTTATCCCCGAACAGGTGGATACTTATAACATACTTATCTAACAAACTTTAGTGATACAACTGATAGCGGGTGGGTTGGGTACTGACGCGGTATGGGGTAGGCGTACTGGTCGGGGTGGCGCGC
>DWTO01000304.1:0-23044 GCA_018244755.1 Jemadia pseudognetus
AGTAACTGGTGAAACGTGGGAGTGGTTCTGCATTCCTCTGCCTACCTCTTCGGGGATTACAGGTGTGAAGTTACTTTGTTTTTTATTTTTAAATTCATAGAAGAATTTGTTTATGTTTGTTTACATTGCATTATATATTTTTGTCTTATAAGTTCTAATGAAAATTTAATTATTAAGCTTCATTGCGCCAAGTAAATGAATAAATAATACCAGATAATACAGTGAAAACTGATCATGGTGATTATGAGGTTAAGTTATTTTTACTTGTATTAAAAAACATAATAAATGCTTTCGATTTATTAAAAGAAAATATTTGATAGATAGATTTTGATTTTATTAACCTTTTTTATGATACACATTATTACATTGTCATACACATTCACAAAACATTTGCAGAAATTTTGCAAATGCGAATGTGAATATGCAAGTTTCAGAATATTCGCAAATGTAAAATTAAATACATCACTAATATTTATATTGTTCCTAGAAGTTAAACCAAAAAATAATATTTGACTGCCTCATCGGTAGAGTGGTTGAAAAGAGGGACTACAGATCAAAAGGTCTTGGGTTTGATTCCAGGTTGGGTACTATTTGAGCTTTCTAACTTACAATTTTAGTAGTGTCATGAAAACTCAATTTATGCTTAGTGTATGACAATAGTCTTACCCTCCATTCCATGATAGGATCTAAACATATGAGTGACATATGTACTGACAAATAAGTGAAACAGTGTACTGCTCTGTCAACCTCTTTGAAGCTTAGAGGTGTTACATTTAAAGATATATATAATTAGGTACTTTAATTAAAAGTAAATTTATATGCAGATTAAAATTAAATCTGTCAGTGATTTCGATATAAAGACCTTTTCTTCAGATATTACTTTTTTATAGTTATTTGATTATTTCCAAAATTTAAATTCATTCCAATATAATATGTATCCAAACTTTATCTTTTAACCCATTTATTTATATTGATTTCTATAATAACTGGCATTTTAACAGAACTTTGATTGAAAGGCAGAGGACTATTGATACTTGCTGACTGTGTTCATAAATTCTGATATAAGGAAAATGCTTTGTATGAAAGAGAGTATTGGTGTAAAAATTAGAAAGGGCATGCTTCGATAGTTCTGACATGTTAAGAGAATGGCTGGTGAAAGAATGCTGAAACAAATATACAATGCGAATATTGATGGATGCAGGTACTGAGGGAGGCCAAGACTCACCAATCCAGACCAAACAAATAAAGTTTTATGTGATGGAGACATAAAAGATATCTGAAACCGGTGTGAATGCATGCAAGAAGCACGACAGGTGTGTAACAATAGAGATATTTGGCCCTCTGCGCTCTCTGCCTACCTCGCAATAGACCTGGCGTGAAGATATGTGTATAGGACTATTCAGAGAAATTAAGACCAGAATTTAAAAAAGTAATATATAAATATGTAACTGACTAAACTTTTGTTTCAAATAGTATCAAAAGGTATTAATGGTTTTAAATGCTAAAAACAGCTCAGTCTATGCCCACCTGCCTGTGGACTAAAACAGACTAAAGATAAGGGTTTGTGACTATCACAAATCCATATCATGTGTCAGTGGCCTCTTGTGATTGACCCTGCTCATTTGTTTGTGATGCTGTTAAAACAAAAATAAAAACGAAATTAGTGCAAATTGTCCCTAATTTTACCTCAAGTACATAATCATCCAGTTGTTGATCTTGAAACTGAACCTTCATGGTTTTTGTAAACATTTTATTTCATACATTTAAATAATATCGAATTTACGACTAAGGCATAATATGTAATAACACAAATATTTTGTATTGGATACTAGATAAATCACACGCTTTGGGTACTAATGTTTTAATAAATTAATATTTTAAAGTGATTATGTATGTCTTAATTTGAAAGAAATATTATATTACTAACACCACTGAAATCAATATGTTTATCAAACTGATATTAATAATTTAAACGGCGTACACAATGCGTGACAGATCCTGTCCATTCACTTTCACAGTTTGAAATGTGATAAGGATAAGGCATAAGGGCCGGACATGGATAAGGATACTGTTGTGTACTAATGTCAAATGACATTGATTTTGACATTTATGCGACCGAATTAATTCAATAAAACTGATAAAAACACCGAAAAATAAGAAAATCTTCTTGAAGTTTAGTAAATTTTAGGGCATAAAATATTCAAGACGGCCAAATTTAATATTAAAAATAGTGACATTGTTTACTAATCTTGATCATTAGGATAATAATATATCTTCCAATTTTATATAAATATATTTGATTTTTTTCCAATTATTTAATCAAATTGAAGACGGAAGCAATTACTGTAATCTTTCCACTATTAAGTAAATTTTGTATTACATATTATGTTTTTATCGTTTGAAAAAATAATACTATAATTTCAGAGTTCCTATTTAGAATGCAAAAAAATCATTGAAAATAATCAGATGAGTTATAGGATACCATATATTTCATAAATTACTTGTATGTGTATATGCTAAAGAATTTACGATAATTTGTTTGACTAAACCGTATTTTGTAGTGTAGGTCGTTGAACTATCTATTTTAAGGATGTGCTTATTGATTTCACGGCTGTGTGTGTAGCATGCTTTGCTGTGTGTCAACAACTTGTCAAGTGTCACGGTGCTTGCACATATTTATTTTCTACGGGTGTCTTTGTATAAGTTGTGTTGCAGATGTTTGATAGATTTCCATCTTGTGGTAGTTTGGGGACTTATATTGATGCCATGCTCTGCTGCCAAGACCGAAGAAATAGGATTCGTTCATCCTATCAGTTGTAGAGAATGGCCGCGTCTGGTACCGAAATTGAAGACTTCTTAAGTGGACCCCTAGTTTCGTGGGTGAGTGATCAACGATTTGTGCTCATATAAACTAGAATGAACCGTGAGATAAAATTATCCAAGCGTTCCGTTCCAGTGAACGGTCGATTTTATTTATCGATATATTCACATGGCATGTATTTTGAATATGTACTGTATTTTGAATGTACATTTTAATTATTTTGTGCTGTTATTATTTCATAGTGATGTTGGTACATTGTTGGTAATAAACGATGATTACAAAAATATATAAAAACTTTAAAAGTAAGAGTAATTCATTTTGAAATGAAATTTAAAAAAATAATAAAATGTGTGATATTATATCTTGTAAATATATGTATTATTATATTTAGACATACTTAAATTTAGAATACATTTGTTTATTGGTGAATTCCTTCTTTAGGGCCAATCTATATTAATTAAAGGAAAGTAGCTTCTTGAACAGCAAAAATCAATATGAATATATCTCCATTGTGCTCTTAAGTTCCTTCATGAAGGCAATAAAAACACAATTGTTCCCAGAGTACTGATAGTGTAATTGTATCTTTCATCAGATGAAATGAGTAACACTATATGTTCACACAAGTGGTGCCATATAGAAATTTATTTTTATTAGATATTCTAAATTAAAATTTAATCTAAGTATTTAAAATTTATTTTGTTTTTATTATTATATTTATTACATGTTGTAAATAAGCAATACATGAATTATTAATAATGGAAACTCACAGAAGTATTTAATTTTAGGTTTATTCGAAATTTCATGTCATTTCTAATGTTGATGTCATTTTTTAGTTAAAATCATGCCTATCAGAACCAGGAAGTTTCACGGAGTACTCTTCACTCTTCAGTGGCGACATTCTGCATCATGTGTACCTACAAATAGACCCAGAACCCTCTTACCACATCACAAAGCTGACAGGCTTAGAAGACCAGGCATTGATTTTGGGTAGAGTGAAAAACTTCGATGCAATTGTTAAAAATGTAAAAGGGTTATATGATGAAGAACTGGGAATGACCCTCCTTGTAGTACCTGAGTGTATATGTTTGGGAAAGTCACCAGAGTCTAGGGAAGGTCTGGAAAATATGAAGCTGTTGATTTTGTTACTGCTGGGAGCAGCTGTTCAGTGTCCCAACAAAGAGTTGTTTATAACAAGGATCAAGGAGTTAGATGTTGATCTGCAGCATAACATTGTTGAATGTATAAAACAGGTATGTTTTATAATTATATGTGTTGTTCATTGTTAGTATCTATGATTGTGGTTTTACAATCATAAAACAAAAATAAAATGTACAGCTTTTATGGATTATTCTATGAATGCTATATGCTATCTTCTGCTTATCTGTTCTGAGATACAGGTGTGATGTTATGTTTTTTTACATTTGCTATATGAACATTTTTGCATTCCATTTATGATTAGTATTTCAATAATTAAATATGTAGTCAGTTACAAACAGAACACAATTGTGTTGTTGTAAATGGGCCAGCTTAACTGTGTGTTAATATTAATATACCCACATGTTCTTAGCCACTCGAGCATTACTTCGAAAACTGATAAGAGCCATGGTGGTTTCCAGTTTTCCTGTAATTGCTTGTAGTATTTTTTTAAACTTTTTGTGTGTTGAACTTTGCAAAAAGGTAAATGTCCTCACATTATCACAAATAACACCAGCAACATACTTTTTGAAGGGGATTGAGTTATTCACTTGTAGGAGATCCAATGTCATTGTGTTATTGACATTATGATGTATCCTAAGTCCTGGGTTCCACCTTAAGTTCGTTCCTATTCAATTTTTATGACTTAGATTTGTTAGTTGAAATTTCTGCTGATGGTGTTGAGTTCCCATTTCGGCCCAGAATATGGCAATAGGTTCACTACCAGCTTGGGTCCATGGTGGGAACTAAATGTAACTAGCACAATGTGGGACATTATTGCACTTCTATGCCTACCTCTTTGAGGATTACAGGTATGATGTTACATTTTTTTTTCATATTTCATTTAATTGTGTACCACACAACTTTTACCTGCATTGTTATATTTTCTGAGTTTAAATCAGTGATGCCTCTAGCCCTTACAGTTATTCAAACTTTGTACATCAATTTATTTCAAGACAAAAAGTTATCTAATGTTATTGACCTCTTGGTGATAATACAAGTATTTGGTACTAAAATGAAATTGTATCTCTTAACAGAATTTACTGGTAACAAGATAATTTGAAGATTTTTTACGAATTGATTAATTAATTTAATTGATTTTGTATAGCTGTAATATTTCTAGTACAGATTATTGTATACATTGATAGAATGTAGATATGATTCATCGAGGGAATTTCAATCATGGCAGTTTTGGGTTTTGCCCCTATTGTAACAGGGGTATTTAGAAGGGTTCACTAACAGTAAATTGCACGTAAGTATTGTTACCATGGCAACAGAGTAAGTTATGTTATTCAACGTAGAATAGCTACAATACTAGCTACCCTATGTATTTGCTGTAGGTATAAAGGTCTTTCAGAAAAAAATATTCATTAAACAACATATGCTTTTTATCAGTTCACATTATCTGTTATGCCAGCAATGTCAAGTAGTTTTAATATCCAAATTCTATCTTCGAGGTCTATTTACTTTACTACTACATGCTTTGTACATCCCATTGCTGGACATGGGTCTGTCTATTTGTATTATTGTTCTGTACTGGCTGATATACCTAGAACTTGGTCTGCCTTTTTTAAATATGAATTTTATGTGCAATTTCTTTTTGAAACTATTATAAACTATCTGAAAAATTATTTTTGTGTATTGTAGTCAGATTCGTTAAATGTGCTACAGGCCACCTAGAATGATGCTACAAATATTAATAAGATGCTATATGCTCTATACATTTGCTGTCACAATGGTTAGTAATACATGAATACAATATACTCCACCAAAAACTCCACACTAATTAATTGTATTTGTTATAAATAAGACATTAATTTATTGAAAATTGAAAGCTGAATTACGAGCACCATTTTAAAGCTTGGTGTTCATATTAATCCTCACAGCTGACTTATATTTCATTTTAAACACAATTTTATGGAGATAACTTTGTCTTTTAGAGTATGTCATTAGGTTGCATAGGTTACGAGATAATATTAAATTAAAATAATTCATCACTGTTGGAGTTATGCCTATAGCACTGCACAGTGCGTGCAAGCATACATATCAATAATAATAATATCAATAGCATATTTGATGTTACATGCTAACTCTTAGTTCAAATATTGCTAAAGCCTCTGAAGAAGCTTAACAATTGTCACATAACTATAACAATCTGAGCCAACCATTTCCAATCTGCAAAGGTACCAAAGCTATGAGTGCTTAGTTTATTTATTAAGTAAATCTGTTTTACTAACCAAACTTAAAGGGAGTAGCAAAAATTAAATATATGATTTTAAAAAAATATTACTGTTGAACATAGTCTTGTTTATTTATGTATAAATGCATACCCTCATGCTATGTCCTTTACGAGATAGGTATATAGCACGGAGGGCCAAATATCTCTATTCTTGCAGACCTACCATTCTTCTCCCGCATTCATAACTCTTCTTATTCATTAATCATATAATATCCAACTTAACATGAACATTTTACATGCTTAAGCTGAATTAAATATTTTTTATAGATCTAGGTAATTATCCTATGTTAGAATATACACACAACGTCATTATCAGCCTATTGTAGTCCACTGCTGGACATGGGCCTCCCCTAAGGGGTTATGCACATAATCCCTGTGCTGGGTATGCGGGTTGGGAATGGAAGAGCACAGCCTCCTGCATCACCTAACCTGCTTCCTATAAGTGGCCAGGGCATTTAGTTGTGCCTAGACAGACCGCGCCATACCGCGACCTGCCAGCGCCGGCTTTAGTTGCCTCATACGACACTCTGTATCCCGTATCCCAGCATGGGGTCGGGGGATGTATTCTTACTCCGCACCGAGATTAACTATATACACACACTGGTACGCAAAATATGTAAATGTTCAGACATGGTTAAATTCTTACTCTACAAATGGTCACTTAATCAACATCTCCACACAGGTTATAATAATTAACAATTGTATGCAAATTTATGACACATTACTTGTTCATAAAAAATACATTTATATTTGGTTCTCACATAAATATGCAATATGTGTTATCTTTATTGTATAATGGTTACATATTTGGTAACAAAGTATTTTGCTACTAGTATTTGTTGTTGTAGATTTTTATGGAATTATTTTTTTGTAGTTTATAACTCGCATCACATAACAGTAATCAGTTCTTTGGGTATTCCTTTTTTTAGATATAAATTATTCGGTTGCAATTATTTTCCAATTATGTTTAAATTACGAAATAAAAACAAAGTTAAAAAAAAAATATTTTTGTTGAACGGATTTACGTAATGATTAAATTTCAGATCAGCCTACGCCGTGCGCTTAATGACCGGGAAACGAACTAGTTTATACTGATAATTAAAATTGGAGTGTCTCTTTGTAATATTAAAATAACTGCTTTTTACTAAATGCATATATATGTATACATGGTACATGTACCAAAATAACATTTTTTACTGTTTTTGTTTATCTGTTTGTTACGGGTATTTTCTGGAACAGATCGACCGATTTTGACGTGGCTTTCAGTGGCATATAGCTGATGTAATAATGAGTAACTTGAGCTACTTTCATTTTAGAATTCCACGCGGACACAGCTAATGTTACATATAATGAAATAGCGTTTTAAGCTAAGACGCTGACTAATGGAAAACACTATGAGCTTTACCCCTACAGATTTTTTATTCAGAGTCAGACTAAAACGGGATCTCGCTTATTTGATATTTGGGAGCTGTGTATGTACGGTCTACTACAAATTTAATGATCTTGAATTGGTAATATTTTTACAAGTAACAGACATGCAAACAGTAGTTCTAACTCCGGACGCAATAGACCTCTTTCAATCCCCTACTATGTTTAATCATATGCGCCGGCTTGCGAAAGAACGCGACCATTATCTTCAAAACTGGGCTTCCTTAGTACTTAGTGAGGGTTTGTGTGAAAATGAAAACGAAAACAAAACCAACAAGAGCCGCTCTACACAAAATGTCAGTCAAAATAATGGCGAAAGTCAGCATTTAGCAGTTGAATTAGCAGACT
This sequence comes from Jemadia pseudognetus, assembly GCA_018244755.1. Lineage (NCBI taxonomy): Eukaryota > Metazoa > Arthropoda > Insecta > Lepidoptera > Hesperiidae > Jemadia > Jemadia pseudognetus. The sequence goes on from DWTO01000304.1 coordinate 8,031, forward strand.
GGAAAGCTCGTCTACGAAAGCAGCGGCAAGAACTGTAAGTGTAGTCTCGCTACTACTGAAGTTTAGACAGAGCTATGTTATGAAATTTCTATATTAAACAAGTGATTCACTTACAGGGAAGAAAAATCTGAACAGTTATCAGAATGTCGTGAGGAGTTAGAACATACAAAATTAGTTCTAGCCAAACTACGAGCAGACAGCCAAGAATGGTTTAATGAGGCTAGGAAAGCCGCTGCTTACAGAGATGAAGTTGATGCTCTCAGAGAAAAGGCAGAGAGATGTGACAGGTACAAAATTCATATTTATATTCTTTAAATAATTGTAATTTCACCTCAAAATATCAAACATATGCATGATGTGATTAGTGTGCATGTGGTTTTTTTGTCGTCCAATGAAGTGTTTTTAAAATTTTTGCAAATAGTCTTAATATAGTAGAAATCTCGTTAATATAGTAGAAATACTCAAAAGAATCTAGTCAGCATAAACTTGATCTATCTTACTAATTTAATTTATGCGTAATATTGTCGACTGAATCGATATTATTCCCTAATAGTATCACGCCAAACTTTGGAAGTGTCAGTATGATTAAAATGAGTAAAGTGTAGTTTATAAAAATTTTTTAGGCTAGAACAAGAGATTCAACGATACCGTGATCGATTGGCTGATGCTGAATATTATAAGACTCGAGTTGCTGAATTACGAGAAGACAACAAAGCATTAATGGAAACAAGGGATGCTCTAGAAGAACAATTACAAAGAGCGCGGAAGAGAGCCGAACAATGTTTAACATTAGAAGCAGCAATGATAAAATTAAAAAGAGAAGCCAATGATATAGCACTGGTTGGTAAATTTTCTATAATATTGAACATATGAATTAACATATTTTTGTTCTATTTATATGTTTTCTTCTAGGAAAGAGATGCAGACCAACAGAAAATCCAAGAACTTATTGAAGAAAATAACCACCTCCAATACATCACCAAGTCTGTTCTGAGTGAAAGTAACAACAGTAATTTAGATACTGATAATGAATGTGAAGGCACCTTAGAATCTGGTGAGAACAGTCTATCAGAGCAATTAACAAGCAATGCACAAGCAAGAGCTCTGAAACTTGAGTTAGAAAATAAGAGATTGCTTTCCACTATAGACAGTTTGCGAGAACAATCTTTATTAGAAAGTAGCGACAAACTCTTAGAATTGGAAAAAGAAAAGAAGAGATTAACTCTTAAATGCGAACAATTACAAGAAAACTGCAACCGACTTATGTTACAAAACTCTGAATTAGAAGAAGTATTTAAAAATGCATTGGAAGAAAATCGTAAATTACAAGACTCTCTAGACAGTCAAAAAGCCTTCATTGATAGACAATCTATTGATCGGGATTCTGAAAAAAATAAGTTACAAGATTTCGAACAACATTTGGAATCACTCACCAAAGATAAGCAAAGAATTCAAATGCTATGTGACTCTATACAACGAAGGGCGGATGATTTAGAAAAAACATTGGATGCTAGGACTAAGGAGTTAAATATTGTGAAACCTGAGGCAGAGAAGGTTACCCGTTTCATTATTCAAACGGAAGAGCTTAAAACAAAGTTAACTTACAGTGAAAAAGAGTCACATAACTTGCAGAGAGAAGTAAACAAATTGAGAGAAGCTGTCGAGGAAAAAGATGTTAAGCTTGATACTATAACGACTGAAATTGAATTAAAGAATAAAGAAATCGAAAGGCTAACGCGACAAATGGAATTAAATAATGCAATGGCAGGGAGACTTCAGGACTTGGAACAAAAAACTCAAGAATTAAAATCGCATAAAAAGGTAGATACAGAAACCATACAAACATTGCAAAAAGATTTGATCACAGAAAAAGTTAATTTTGATAAGTTAAGAAATTGTATGGAAAAACTTGGCATTAATACAGCTGATATAATATCAAAAGAATTAAATGTTGAAGAGTTACTGGAAAGGATAATAACGAATACTGATCATGAAAGTACAATATCTGAAATTGCAGCTAAAGCCAACTTAACTAAATTAGTTGCGTGCAATTGCGATCACGCAGAGAAGCCAGCATTTGATGAGAATATAATAAATCCCCAAATCGAACAGTTGTCATCAGATTTAGCAGCTTTACAAGCAACACTTGAAAACTGCCAAGCTGAAAATGCTAAGCTACAAGTCAATGTGGCAACATTGAATTCGCAGAACGGTTCTTTAATATCGCAACAAATGACATTACAGCTTGCCAATAGTCAACTAGCTGCAGAAAAAGAAGAAATTATTAAGCAATTAGAGGTACTTAAAGACAAACAGGATAATCTTTTACGTGATCAAGTAGCATTACAAACTCTACATGAACAACTTAATACCGAGTATGAGATTCTTCTAAGCGAAAAAGAACCTGTCAAAATTGCTATCAGAGATTTAAAGGTGGAAAACAGAGAATTGAAAGAAAAACTTACAAACTACGAGAAAAGGATTACGGATTTCGAAATTGAACGAGAAAATTTAAGAATAGAATCAAGAAATTTAACGAATCTTAGAGCTGAACATTCAAAACTAAAGGAAGACTTTAGAAACCTTTTCACAGCAAGTGACAGATTGAAAACAGAATATCGAAATATGCAAGAAGAATATAGAAATCTTAGAACTGAAGTAGCGCAGTTGAAGTTGAAGAATACTGAGATGTCTGGTGAAATTAATACCAAGTTGGAAATTATCACTAGCATGGAGCTGGAAATAAGTAAAACTAATCAACATTGTGAAATGTTAATTCAAATGAACAAAAGTTTGGATGCTGATAGAAGATCTTTGATGGATCATGTTTCTCAGCTTCTTACACAATATCATGAACTATTGGCACATTCTTTAAAAGACAAACAACATTATCATGAGGAAGAAAAGATGTTTGCTGATAAAGTAAATGCCCTTTGCCGTCAGAAAGAAAAGTTGGAAGAAAAAATAATGGAGCATTACAAGAAATTAGACAATTGCACAACAAAGAGACGTGGCTTTGGTGCATCTTTCGTAAAACGAGTTCGTAAAGCGGGTACAGATCTAATAAATAAAGTTCCTTCGAGAAATAATAAAAGAATAGAAGAATCAAGCCGTTCTAAATCTCAGTTAACACTTGCAGGTTCCGAATCTGGTGAATCAGATCCAGGAAGTCAAGATATGGAAAAGATTTCCAAAATATCTGATCAAGACCAAGGTTCTTCAAATCCAAGTGCAGACTCCCCTAGACATAGTTCAGATTCTAGTTTTAGTAGAAGATTTGATGATACTATTATGAAGAAATCTGATAATTTAGATATGTCTAGTTCTATTCATAGTTTAGATCCAAGGATGACAAATGAGAGCAATTTTGTTCGTAGACTGTCTACTGCATCGACTCATAGCGGCGGCGGAGATGACGCTCTCATAAGAGCTTCTGTTAGAAGAAGGCCACATAAAGCCATTCCTTCTTCACATAGGAACAGTTTTCAGGGTTTGGAATCTGACACTGGTTTACCCGCAGGTATGTTTTTTGTTATAATTAGAAAAAGGCTGGATACTTTTTATATAACTCAGAAAATTTTAAACTAAACACGTCATCATCAGCCTATTTCCGTTCACTGCTGGACATAGGCCTCTCCAATAGTACGCTACTGAGCTTGATCTTCCGCTTTGGCGTCCAACCGCTGCCAGCGACTTTCGTATTTCGTCACTCCACCTAGCAGGAGGGAGTCCTACACTATGTTTGCCAAGATGTGGTCTCCACTCCAGAACACGTCTACTCCAACCGGTTATTGTTCATGCAGTAAACACATGTTCATTGTTATATAAATATGTGAATTAAAACAATAATTTTTATTTTATAGCTTCAACACCTTCACCAGTATTTGGTACAGCTGGTTCGCGAAGAACAGTATATTTAACTGATGATAACCCTGATGTCACAATGAATAGTAAGCCTCAGAGCACACCTGTTAAAGAAAATCCGACTTACCTAGTTTACAATAAAATTTCAACTGTAATCGGGGATGGAGCATGTCAAAGTAACGATCGATCTTCCAATGAACAACCCAGGTCAATGCCAGAACAGTCCCGGTCAGTGGCCGAAGATAATTTACAGGACCGGGAGGATCCTAACATGAGACAAGATAGACGAACATTAAGTCGCAATGACAAGCCTGATAATTCTAAAGAATCAGCTATTTGGTATGAATATGGATGTGTATGACATTGAACAGGGTCCTCAAAGTTTTGGCCAATGGACGATAGGATAATACATACAGACTGATGTGATGCCTTGACATTTGAATGTTTTCATGTGTAATTGTGTATGTCAATATATGAACAAACATATTCGTAATAATTTAATGGTAGCATAATTATATGCAAGTTTGATTATGACAGTATTAGTTAAGCATTTAACCACAGTTAACTAATGTAACATTATATACAAATATCTTTATCTTTTTTGTGGTGTTTTCTATCTCTTTTGATTTGAGATTAATTACAATATTTTTTGAGGCTACTACATATTTCGTTTGGCTATTTACATTGTGTAAATATTTTTTATGTGAAACATTGAAATGTATTACCTATTATTTTTAAGTAAGGCTATTATTTAGGCTAACTAGTAGGTTTATTTGAATGACATATTATTGCTTTGGTAGTGACTATTACATAGTTAGATTAATAGCCCAGTGGATATTACATTTTAAATATGATAAGGCATGACTCTAATTTGTAACTTACTACTAATGTTCATATTGTATATAAATATATTCTAATGAAAAGAACTTACTTCTTTCTCTCTAATTTAGCATCTTTATGAATTTACAAAACTGTCTTGTCATTATTAAGTGATAATATTGCATATATTTATATGTATGTATACTAGTACAATGTGTCGCAATTTAATGCATTTATTTATTTTTACTTGTTTACACAAATCCAATTTCCAGTTTTAGTGCTTTATATCAAATAATGAACTGTAATTGTCACAAAATGTTATGTTTGCATTATTTATATAAGGCATAACTAACATTAGATGAGTACAAAATGCATAATTTTAGTAGTATCTTCTAAGAACTGTTAAAATAATTTCAATAGTGTGTAAGAGGGTATGATTGTGTGACTAGAAATATGTTATGCAGTATCCATTTGCTTAAAGAGTGCCTCATACATGGTAACTGTAAGAACATATGCATTGAAGTCTATAGTCTATTGGTTAATGATTTGTAATCACTGTTGCATTTCAAATCTTGACAGAGCCAGCCACTGATATTTACACCTATTTTCATATGGATCAGAATTTTGTTTCAAATTATAGTGCCTTGATTTTGAATGCCTTGTATAAGTTTATGAGTATAAAATAACTTTTATATCATATATCAACAACAGCTCAATGAAGATTGTTTACAAAGAAATGTAGGGGATGATATTAAAGATTGGTACTATACCATGGTGCTGTTTGACTTTACCTTGTTGGGTAAATTATTATGTATGAATTATGCAAGTGGATGGAATTCAGTTGTTTCCTTTATATTTTTTGTATAATAAATGTGTACTTAACCACTTCTCACCGAATTACCTATATCTCTAGCACAGTCTTTTTTAATAAATTTTAAACATACACATTGTTTTATTATATGTACTAATATATATCTTTCCTGCCAGATATTGCTTTGATTGACATCTTATGAAGTATTTAGAAGTTATTTTTTGGAAGTATATATCATGACATCTTAAGAATAAAAGTTGTGAAGTAACAATCACATAACTAAAAAAATATTCAAAAACGTTACTAAATCAAAATAGTTTATTTGTATATGAATTATAATTAGAATATTTTGTTTCACAATGTTTTGAGTTAGAAAATACCCACTAGCTACTATAACATTGAGATCAAATGTTACCGACTGGTCAAGTTTATTAGAAGCTTGTGTATGGGTAACTTAGTACCTATCAAAACTGAAAAATTATTGAGTTGTTTCAATGCTTATTTACTGTAAAATTGTGTCCTTTAAAGTCACTAGTGTCCATGCTATCAAATGTAGTACATTTAAAACAGTCATATTTATTAGCACTTTTATTTCCTCAGTGTCATCACTATGTTTCCATTTACCTCTCGTGTCTAGGTTGTATTGTATACTCTTTAAAAGGTTTTGCATTCTTTAGTGGCTTACAGTGCCAATTCCATAGCATTCTTCTGGGTCAAAGTAGGATCATATTATTATAGTCGTAATATATGTCAATATTTGGAGACATTATGGACCTAACACTACCATTGTTCTGGCCACCACCTGACAACCATACTTGAAAACTACCACTTAATGGTTTACATTGCTGGAACTATTTGACGCCTTGATATGTAGTTTGAGCCTTGCTGTGATGGGTCTTCTAAGGACTTTCTCAGATCTCAAGAAAGGAACTCGCAGATCACAAAAAGGCACAGCATATTAAGAATAAGGTGTGTACCTAAAATTAAAACATGAGATCCCTGGTAACTTGCTTGAGTTCTCATAAAATACAAAAGTACTTATAAAGTCGAAAAGTACTTATATGATACAAATGTGACACTTTAATAAAATCTCCTTATTGAGAACTCTAGCTAATAAACAAAAATAACTAACATCTTCTCTATGCAGAAACACATTTTACTATAATATTATTATCAGTACTACACTTATAATCCTACATCAAAGAGATCCATTCATATTAGAATCAGTCTTTAATTCCCATTCTAGCACTGGAGAAGGCTGCATAGAAACTCTAAATGGTACTCCAGATACCACAGATTTGCAACCAGTCCCTACTTTTGCTGGTAAGTATGAAATTGTGCACTGAAACAAATAAACAGGCTAAATTAAAAAAGGCCATCCAAAAATATACAGATCAATATTTAACATAATTATTTAAAATCAAACCTTTGGTCTTTTATTATCTGTAGATGAGTATCCAATACACATTGTTTTTGTAGTGTGCCCCCACAACAATTCACCTTCCCCAGCTTGTGGGTTGAAAATTAATGTCAACGCGCCACCAAGTCTTTCAGAAATATCCCACAAGAATGGTGACTCTAAGAATTGCTCTTTTAAACATTTATTTAAGCCCAAAACTGGTGATGGGTCAAGTAGACTCTCTGCAGTGTTCTTTGCTAACTGAGTTCTTATTAAATGTTCTCCACAGCCTGAGGTGCATGAGGCAATTGAGGGTTTTACACCATCTCTACTTGTCATGGCCCACACCCCACTGCCAAATGATGCCGCCTGGCCAACCCTGCCTTCATGTTTCAAGGAAACACCACCAGAACTTGCTCCTGATGCTACCATACCATTGGAGTCAACACAAATAGCTCCAACTGTGTCTAAAGGACTAAACTTGATATCATTCTGGAGAGAATATCTTTTAAGCTTTCGTTTACAATGTCTGTAACTTCGAAAAGCTTTTGCTGAGATCATTTTTTTATCGTCAACTATATTAAGGCCCATTCGTTCTGCCCAGGACTTTGCTCCTTGGCCTGTGAGAATGCATGGTGGCACTCTGCCCAATGATAAACTTTCACACTGTTTTATACAGATCTGTTTCGCTAGGGAGATTGGGTTCCATACATTAGATACCGCACCACATGCTCCAAAATGTAATGTTTGACCATTCATTATAGAAGCATCACATTCAACTAATCCATCCCAACTCAAGTTGGATCCATAACCAGCATTCGTAAGAGGACTGTTTTCTAATTCTGAAACATGAAAAAAAAACAGTATAAGCATTTGCAGATACCTATTTGCAAAATTAAACAAATTGCATATATAAAGATGGCATGAACCTTTGTATTACCTAAATATAACAATACATACCAATTATGGCCTTTTCAACAGCATCTACAGCGTTACCACCTTGCAGAAGAGCTTGCACAGCTCTCCTGCATGCCAAGTGACACAGTTTCTGATATTCTTTCTTCAAAGCATCACTATGATAGCCTGCTCCTGTTAGACGAATTGCACTTATTTAACTGTTATCTTAAATTTAATCTCTTCACCATCAGCTGAACTGATAATAACGCACATATTAAATTTACTTACCACAATGCAAAGCAATGAAGCCATTCATATCTGATTACTACTGATTACTGATTATATTACTGGGATGATATTAGTATCTTGTGTAGTACGATATTAATAAAACATATTTATTATTTTTTACCTCTAAAGACAATTAAGCTGACTTTAAATACACTTATAAATTATAAACTACGGTTTAATGTAAACTTCCCTATAAATTCGGTTGGTTAACTATAGTAAAGATTGATAGATTAATCAAAACAAATTCCCCGCATATTTTAATATTTCACTATAATGACAGGTCAGACAGATGAGACAGCTCGGACAATGACACTGGAACTGGACGACAGACAGAATAGTGTTTCTAGTTCAAGTTTCGGTTCGGTCCTCTACAATAAAAGTAGAACAATTTGAAATTGGTTTTCGTTTATAGATTGACATGACGAATACATATCTTAGTCCACATTCTATTATGTAGGGATGTATAACATAAATATATTACCTGACACATGGGTGTATCTGGCAAGTGCCAACCATTTTAAGAAATACAGGCACAATGTTATTTATTTATTATGGTATGTAAAAATGTAATTTATTTGCTAATTCTTTACAAACTTTACATAGATTAATTTACTTACTACTACCGATAGTAGCTAGTGTTTTATATGAATTTATTAACCTGTGGCGATGCTTTGTAGTATTTTTTTTAATGCAAGGTTAAAAACACTTATGTTATTCAAACACTAATGTTATTCTCGTGTTAATGATTTTTATTATGTGGAACACTTCAAAAATAATAATAATAGTAATTTAATGGTCTGTCTCATTGGTTGAATGAAATGAAATTTGACTGGTTGCAATCTCAAGGTTCGATCTCCGGATCGGTTGCAATCTCAAGGTTCGATCTCCGGATCGAACTTCGATCGATCGATTGCAACCATAGACATAATAGATCCAATAGCAGCCCACCCGGAGGTGGGCTGCCATTGGATTTATTGTCTAACTTTGAATTTCTAGTTAAAACTTCTAACAGTGTATCAGATCCTAGATTTATGCTCGGTATATGAAAATAGGCTCACCTCTTGGTCCATAGTGGGACGGAAACATATTGGGTCAAAGATAGAAGTATCTGCCTACCTCTTCGGGGATTACAGTCACAATGTTTTATGTTACTTTTTTGTAACACGAGTTAAAGTAATTTGTTCATATTAAACTATCTGATAATGAAAATATTTATACTTTGATATCTCAAATTTGGACAAAGATCACTTCTCAGAATGGATAAGATGAAGGCCCTAGTCTGCCATACAGCCAAAGTATGGGTTAAAAGACTTGACAGACCTTGGAGAATATTGAAGAGAACTCTATGTAAGGTGTGCAGGTTTCATCAAGATGCTATCCTTCACTGTTACAGGAACTAACATTTAATCCACAATATCACTTTTTGTTGAGTAAAAGGTGCATGCACTATTATATACACTGCTCAGAAACTTTGTTTAACAATGATTTTCTGAGTTAGTTTATTTTTTAATTTATTTAAAATAATCATACATTTCTGTGTAGGTATATAAATTGTATTTATGTGTAATGTTTCTTGCATTGAATACTACATGTAATGAAAATTAAATTACTCATTTTAATTACACATAAAATACATGATAAATATGCACTTGCACTCACATTGTTGATTTCAATTTTATCCATTTGTATACAGAATGTTATAATGCTAACTAAACCTGATTCTGGAGCATTCTGAAATTCAACTTATGAGTCTGAGATTTGTATATCATGTGATTGATATATATTTCAAAACATTTGATTTTAATCTATGGAAAGAATTGAGCTGTTCTATTGATATTGATGCCAAATGTGTTGTATTGGATGCACTGATGACTGAGCTGGCTGATGATGTTTATATTTGACTAGGTAGCTAGTGCAGTGCTTAGATAGTGACAGTGACTGCTGAGCTGGTGTTTGTTGTTGTAGGGTTCAATTTATAGGATAGGTATTTGTGATCTGAACATGATTTGTCTGATTACCACAACCAATCTTAGCTACTCTTAAGACAGTGTTAAGGTAAATGTTGAATGTTGTATTATTATATATATTCAAAACAAGGTGATTCAACAGAGAACCAAAGTTATCGACATAGTGCATCGGATCAGCAAGGTGAAGTGGCAGTGGGCTGGTCACATCTGTTGCAGGACAGATAACCATTGGAATATACATGTTCTGGAGTTGAGACTGCACCTTGGCAAACAGCATAGGACACCCTCCAGCCAGGAGTGATGATATATGCAAAGTGGCTGGCAGAGGTTGGATACAAAGAGCTGAGCTCCGAGCTCAGTAGCATACTGTTGGAATGGCCTATGTCCAGCAGTGGACAGAAATAGGCTGATGATGATGATTATATTATTTTATATCTTTACTTTGTATAGAGCTACATATACCAATGAAAATAAAGTTTGTTTTTAATAATTTTAATACATATATGCAAGATAATTGAAAACAATTCTGTTTAATAAATTAATTATTATTATTAGTCCAAAGATGAATCATGCTGCTACATAATATTTTTTTAATAATAAGAATAAGAGTTATTACAAGTTTTTTCCTGCAGTCATCATGACACCAACTACTAGAGCTGTGATGGTGAATCCTTGAGCCACGATTCTGACTCTCATCATTTGCTGTGATTGCTTGGTTTTGCCAGTTCGAAAACACCACAGACCGTATGATAGGGCACCGGCAGTTGCTAGACAACCTGAAAAATATTGCATAATATTATTTAGCATGTAATAGTGATAAGATAAAAAATAGTCCATGTTATTAGCGCATAATAATACTGTTCTGTGAAACCACTTGTATTTTATAAAATTTTATTACCAATAGGGACGAAAGGATTCTGACTAAATTTTCGGACAAACTTTTCACTCGTAGATTCTGTTTGATGCGTAGAAGAACCCATTTCACGGCGCAATTGTACCCAATCCAAATCTGTGGGCTCGTTGTCCGACATTTTAAGTTAAATTATTAATATTACTGGTTTTTAAGTAGTTTCACATTTATGAGGTTGATAGATCGAATCAAAACAAAATATCAGATTGCTTTACTTACGACGACTGTCTGACATGTCAGTCATACGTAAAATTTGACATTTTTCATATGTTTTATCTACAGAAGCAATGACAGACTATTATAAATTCTCCTTAGTTAATAGCAATATCCTAGGATGGATTTTAATCTCAATCCTTGAGTTTAACCTTGCAATTTTTATGGGTTTTTATTTTAATTCTGCAATAATTTGTTTAGTATAATAATTCATGGTGGCTGAACAGATTGTGTTATCTATGAACTTACCTCATTACAACACAACGGTGCAATTTACTAATCCATTCAATTCGTTTCTATTTTTATTGCTGGAAGTAGTGTGTTTTCAGTTTAGTTTTTTAATAAACATGATGTGCTTTATTAATTTGTCCACTCCCAACAAAATCGTAAGTATTTAAGTTGTATCAAAAACACATTTTACGCTTACGATACCCAACGACGCTTGAAATAAGTCGCTGTAACAAAGTTAATCATAGTTTTCATTAATAAAAGACGTCATGCCATGCTCTTGTATTGTATCATCTCTATTATTATGTTACTACATTAGAATAAAACAAAGTTCTTTTATTATATTTATGACTATTTGTATTATTGACTGCTTCGTTGGTCGTGTTGATTGCAATTGCGACCACCGATCGGTAGGTCTTGGGTTCGATTCACGGGTCGGGCGCTACTAAATTTTTCTAATTTAGGGTTTCTAGTAGTGCCTCGTAGTCTGGAAATGTGCCCGGTGCATGTCAATAGGCTCACCACCTATTTCATAGTGGGACACAAACGTAACTGGTGAAACTTGGGAGTGGTCTAGATTCCTCTGCCGACATCTTCGGGGGGTGTTTTGTTACGTTTTTTTGTTTGTATTTTTCATCACTTGATTTATGATAGATATTGCTAATATAAACACACTATGTATTAGTGTACTGTTTTACATAGCTACTAGCAGATAAATTATAGAGAAATGTGCAAAAAAATTAGCAAGAATGTGGGTAGTGGGTTGGCTTAGGGGTAGTATTGAATCTGTGACCAGTATCAAGATGCATGTGCTTGTCACTACCACATTTATACAATGTTAGCTCTGCCTTTAATAAATAGTAAGTAACATTACTGATAGCTTGTTTTTAATGTCTGTAATCGAACACCATTATACACTCAAATTTCTTATCTGGTCTTTACACATAAAATTGCCGTTTTGATTTGTAAATATTGAAACAAACTTTTTTAATTGAAAATGTAGTGAAATAATTACATAAGGTACATATTAATTGTGTTAAGGGTAATTATTTGATAATGCTCTTACTATTATAGTCTTCCGCACAGCAGGCCACAAGTTTTTTAAAGGTTCGTCACGGCCTTTTCCATAATTATCAAGCTGTATGAATTTTTTTATTTGTCATGAACATCATGTATGTATGTAAATGTTATAATAAAAATCCAAGGCAAGTTCAGCCTTAGTTTGAGGTAGGCCCACTGCTTTAATCTTTGATAGGAGTTTACAGAAAATTTGTGAGATCGAAATTTATAGAATGCAAGCATTTGCATTGCATAATACATTGCATTCATACACTTCACTTATTAAGAATACATGTATTCATTATTTTTATAGGAGTTTAGCATACCATGATGTAATGAATAAAAGAATTTGAATTTACCCAAAACATTTTTAGAATCCAGGGCTTATCTTGATGTACAATGCAACCAAAAACAGAATTTTCTGATTTTCACCAACACTTTTTCCTTGAGACTTAAGAATGTACATTCCACACATGTTACTGGTGGTGGTACACGTGGTGACTAGGTTTTACAGTGTTCATTCTGAAAACCATATGATTATACTTGCAAACAGTTAAACACAAAGATACCAATGTCAGGAAACTTAAAGTACAATACAATTAATATTCATTGTATACTTAAATATAGCTAGCACAGTATAGATTTTATGAAGCGGAGAATATACAATAGGTTGTTTATCGCTAGCAACCTATTTTGTCAGTGACAATAATGTTTACTAATACTGACATAATGAGGGTAATTTAAAAAAGTTGTCAGTGTGTATCATAAACATAAGACGTGATAAAAACAAAAGACATCCACTGCCTATATATTGTACCTAATAGTAAACTATAATAGCGTTCAGTTAACCAAATAGTGTAATGTAATGTTCTTAGTGCAATAGTTAATATTATGTCTGATGTGTTTTTTGAAGAAGTAAATAAATAATTATGTTTAATAATTATGTACATAACGTAATGTCATGTCTATAATTTCTGAAGAGGTAGCAGAGGAGTGTAGTCCACTCCCACGTTTCACCAGTTATGTTTATGTCCCACTATGGTGGTGAGTCTAATGCCATACACCGGGCATATATTCAGATACCGAGACACTACTAGAAAAGCTAAACGTAACATAACACCTGTAATCCCTGAAGAAGTAGACAGAGGAATACACTCCCATGTTTCACCAAAGTTAGAAAACAACAATAGTGCCTGATTCGGAATTTGAACCGACGATCTCTCGATGGGCAGTTTTGCAACCAATATGACCGACGAGGCAGTCATTATAATTGTGTTCTAATAGTTAATGCACCCCTTAATTTCATTTCGTAGTAAAGTACCTAGGAATAAAGCTTTTTTCTACATTTATTAATTTGATTGTTTATAACAAGTAGTTCATAAAAAGTCGTGATTGTCAAAATTCTCTTGTTTCAGATGCCCTCGTCATCGCTTTCCTTAAAATCGAGTGCCTCCCAGAGGGTGTCTTGAGTAATTTAACTTGGTCTAAGTAGACATAATATTGTATTGTAATTTTCTTTTACTGTATTACTCATTAACATAATTCACATTTAACTCTCTTTATGTTGGCAACCGATTCAGTCTTATCATTTCTGCTCACGATAAAACCTACCTAGCAGTCTCAGTGTCGCGTTTCGTGTCTCGAGTCGCGACTGTGCTGCGTCGTCGTTCCCAGCTCACTCATTGCTGACATTCCTGTATATTTATATTACAATATTCAAATTGCGTAGTCTATTACAAATTGCAACCATGGCATCTAGTGACCCCGAAATCAAGGATGGATTAACATTACCTGTCTGGATGAAAACGAAGCCCACAAAGTAAGTACAGATTTTCATATTTATTCGTTATTGCGACTTAGTATTTACGTAACTTATTTTTCAGAATTAATTAGTTGGTTTGTGTCTCCTCGGGATTTTTACAATAAATACCTAACTTTAATTTGTAGTCCCGTATTATATACTCAAAATGAAGAGAGACCGCTCGGAAAAGCGTCTGTTAGTAGTGATTAGGTTATAGTCTATTGTAAACATGTCTGTCATCGCATAATGTTGTATTACAAATATAAATTTTTAACATATTTATTCCAAGAAGAATTCTTTGTTTTATAATAGCACTATACATATGTATTTGTTAATGAATTATTATTGTTGAAATAGAATGGCATTCTTGGCAAGCTGTTCTTAATGCGTTTCTAGCGTGATTAGCTAAATTTATGCTCTGTTTCAATAGAGTTACGATTCCAATTTCAATGTTTTTTGTATACCCGAGGGTTGCCAACGCGACCAATAAGTTTCGATATACTAAATAGGTACGTGAAGGAAGTACTCGTATACAAGCGTTATTGAAATGATAATGATTACACGTGGTAGTTATCATGTGATAACTACAATTAAGGGCCTAACATACTATCCGACGTAAGGTAATAATTTTATTCCAGACTATTATTATTGCACACCTAATAGAGATCGTTATCAACCCTTTCATCGTTCCATTGTTGAACACGGGTCTCCTCTCAGAATGGGAAGTGTTAAGGCCAAAGATGGCAACGCCGGTCTAG
>DWTO01000305.1:0-23033 GCA_018244755.1 Jemadia pseudognetus
ATAGTGAGAGGTCCCAGTTTTCATTGAATAGGATACCTCAGTTTAATTTTATTTAGAAATGGTGTACTACTGGTTCCTAGTGTGTCACTGGTGCACCCACCCTAAATATTCGCTCCTAGTCAATAACAAAACATTACGATGCAAACATTTCTGTCATAAATAAGCCCCAATAAGTCATAAATTCATTGACAATGAAACTTGATTTATACAACTAAAACTGATGTGTGCTGAAGTACTGTAAATTACCTGTTTCCTTTCAAATTATACGCGAGTAAAACTACGAGGAACAGCTAACTAGCAATTATATGATATGAGACATAGACGTAAGTTCACGGGATTTGAAGAAAATTATATGAGCTATCAAAAATGTAGCTGCAAAGAATCAATAAAAGCGACCGTATTTTTTGAAAAAGGATAATTAATGATGACAAACTTCCCTTGACAGATCTTAGTCCTTTTGATAATAAGAGTAGAGAACCATGTCCAACAGTGGATCATATTATATGTATATATATTAGGTGATGCGTGACGCAAAGCACTTACCAGAACCGCATGCGTAGGGTGCGAACATGCGCACGAGCGAGGCCGAGAGCGCGGCGAACACGAGCGCCCACACGATGTAGAACAGGTAGCTGATGATGTACGCGCCGGGTCCCTCGCGCGACTCGCCGAACACTTGGGGCCATGTCAGCCACTACACGGAAAATCAATTCGATTTAAGCATTAAGCAAGTCAGATCTATTTGGCACTGGTCACCCTCTGTCCGCCAAGGGCCTGTCGCAACATAATAATAATAAAACCTTTAAACTTCATTTAAGCAAGAACGAATATGAATCTGGCATATAGGCCAGTACGTCTCGAAATTATTGGATAGGTCAATCTTTTAACGGATACGACAAAATGTAGGCGTCGATGTCCTTATAAGCTACGTACAATTTTGAGGTGATGTAAATAATTTCATCAGCGCATTGATCGCGTCTTGGTGTTGCCTTGTATAGTCGTGTACATACATTTCAGTGCATTTACAATAACACGTCTCTCGGTATACAAGAATAGACGAAATGTACTGGATAGTTCTCGTTAGCCATACCGCGGAATGACGCACAGTTCCGTTTATGCCAATTTAATAACACACAAAGAGTCCTTTCGCACCTGGTTTCAACCAATCTGATCTCAACACCAGGCCGTGTTTAGTTCCTAATCAAGTGTAACCATGCATTGTTTACTGAAGTGATTCTGCTCGATACCTTGTCGTCATAACTGAATTACTGTAAACCGCAAATTTCGATATGCTCTGAATGTTATTAGCTCACTTTTCGTGGTTTTATTAGCTGGGGTTCTGTGGTTTAAACTTGCTAAATTTAGTTTACTCGAGTATTGACTGGCAAGTATAATCTGCTAATAAAAATCATTATGCTCGTCCTTATTTTATTAAATCGGTCAAGTGCGAGTAAAACTCACGTGGACAGAGTTCCGTCCGTTAATTATTCAATGTGGCACGTGTTTGCCACACATTGGCATATTACATAAGTGTTTTAAATCTACAAATTTAACACTATACGTGAAAAATATGCTGTCCTATACGTAATGTACGGGAAAATATATTTAGCAAATGAATTTTTTTTTAGACCATACACTTATTTTAAGTTTTTCCGTAATATTTAAGAGAATAATTAAACTGTTTACTTTACACTTTCGTCCTTGGATCACTGAAAAGCATATGAGTACCAAATGTCAATTAATTTAGTCCAGTAGTTTCAGAGCAAATGAGTTGTGACAGACTGACTGACACACACGAGTGATCCTATTAGGGTTCCGGTTTTTGTTGTTCCGTACTGAACCCAAAAAATCAAATCTTTATCACAATCTCTTGAAGCGGCAACTTTTTATTAATATAGCGAAAAGCAGTAAAATACTAGTCAAAAATATTTTACACATTAAATTAATCTGGTATTTTGTTATATGCATACTTTTCCGCATTTATTCTAACTCTCGACTTAACGATGATAAGTGAACCCAATGACCCGTCCAACGCATTTCTTCACCGTAGAATGGCTCATACATGAACACCAAAATCAAATAAATTATAGCTTCCACTAACCGTCTTAATCATACGTTTAGAATGGCAAAGAACCTTGACTGGCGTTACGCCGGACCGGAGTATCTATGAGAGATAAATAATTGAAGATTTAATTACCTGGGAGCAGTTTCCGTGATCAAAAGTAGTTTCATCGCTGGACCAGCAACATTGTTCGCGGTTAAACCAGAAAGCTTGCGGGCATATGCCAAACTTGAGATCGGTCATCCAAGAAGCGCCAATGTCGATCACGCCGGCCACCACGCCCGTACACACGCCCACGAGCAGTACGCACACCCAGCCCGACCAAGCATCGTGAGCGCCCTGTACAAAAAAGACTTACGTAACATCACGCCTGTATTCCCCAAAAAGGTAGGTAGAGGCATTCCTATGGATGCACTGAAACATGAAAGTGTACTTGAAATAATCCTTGAAGAAACACAAATCTGACCCTTTTTCTAACGATGTTTGCTATTTTTACTATTCTTAAGTCTATTATTTTAATCCTCACTGTTGAAAAATCTTGACAAACCGCGCCACCTGCTGGAAACCAGAAGGACTAGAAGACAACCGGTTGTCATGACAATTATTATATGTATAGTTGTCATGACAACCGGTCTGTTGACATCAAATTCGATGAAATAAGAGAAAATATCAATAACAAATAATAATAAACTATTTATTAATATTGATGAATAAAATATATATAACGTAATACAATATTATGATATATGTATAATACGGATAGACAAAATATATGATTACTAGCTGACCCGCGAACTTCGTACCAACAGTCAATGAAAAAAGTATAGTCAAAGAAAATCATGCATTTTTTAGATTAAAACCATAAACTGTGCAGAATGGATAATTTCCGCCCCAAATGAATGTCGAATGTGAAAATGTCACTAATGACGTCATGACCTACGCTCACGTGGAGCTCGCGACGATCATTTCAACACGTGGGTCGGAGCGAGCGTTGCATGGCTTGGTGGGATTCGAAAACGTCAAAGGAAACATGTCAATATATCAATGTCAAATTATGATTTATTTGAATATAATATATATGATACTCCACTGACAATAAATATAAAAAATTGAATTATACTTTGTTTTCAATATAAATCAATTTACTGTTAAAATTTACTCATTGTAACCTAACTTCTTAAGTTTGTTATATTTTTGCTAGATCACCATTTGTTATTATACTTCAACGCTCAAAACGTCCCCATAACCTATTCCACTTGGGTTTACGATTTCAACGCTCGCGCCTTAGTGGAATGGTAAAATTCGTGGTCGTGAGCGTGATCATTGTGAATGGTTAGTGGAACGCACCTTTAATAGAATGACTGCAAATTTGCTCGCTTATTTATTTAAAACAGCAGATAGGCAATTTCATTTTATCATCAAGTTATCTTCATAATTGGAATTTGTTGCCTAACATAACCTGTAATCATTATCAGCAGCCTTTTGTACTGCTGATCATAGGCCTGCATTAAAGGGTTATACCCATGCTCCTCACGCCGGGTAAGCTTAAATGTTATGGATATCCTGTGTGGCCATAAATTATCATAACTAGGTACTGAACTTATGTATCAACCTGTTTTAGCCTTTCTAAAACAATGTACACATTTAGTAATGTACAAGTTATTTCGACACAAGAAACATACAATATTCCTCATGTCCTTGTTACTCAGGACCTGAATACGATACGAGTAACGGTATCTCTAAAAGGGGGTTTTCAAGATAGTAGGCGGCTAGAATGGGACATTAGCGATCCCAAAAAAACGGCGGTTTACGTGGCCGCATATTGTCGCCAGAACCGGAGTGTATGTGTCTGTCTCGGCCGTGGGTACGTAGGGTTACGTACCTACGTACTACGAGGAGGTATTAGTGCGAATTGATAAAAATCCTTCATAACACGATGTAAATTCCAGAATATGAGATAATTTTTGGTATTTTAAAAGTTCTCCCTTCTTCCCCGAAACTAAAAAATGAGCATCATTATGTCTCGATGCAACGAATAACATTATGTACATTGGTGATGAACTAATATTAGCATTCGTATTCGCGAATATTTGCATACTTATAGATATTCGCATTCGCAAAAACCTGCGAATGTTTTACGAATATGTATATCATAAGAAAATGATAATAAAATTAAAATCTTTTTATCGAATATTTTCTTTTAATAAGATCAAAAGCATTTCTTATGTTTTTTTTAATATGAGCATCACCTTGTAATCACCATGATCAGTTTTCACATTATCATTATCATGGTATTATATTTTACTTATTTTACTTGGGGAAATGAAGTTTAACAATTAAATTTTTATTAGAACTAATAAGACAAAAATATAATATAATGCAATATACACAAACAAAAACAAATTCTTTTTTGAAAATCACAAAAACTGAATATTCGCATTTGAATCTGTGAATGTCGGCAGCAAATATTCGCATTTGCGAATATTCGAAAAATGACCTTCGTTCATTACTGATATACATAGGAAAACATTTAAGATGCAAAACAATGTATGTTCTAATTAAGTCACAGATGCTTTTTCGTGTGCCTAAAAAGACCTTGTGTTAATTATTATTTGAAGCCATTGTTGCTGATGTTACAACTAGCAAAGTTCAATCAAAGATATGCAATTTTTTTTATTTATTTTTAGTCACGATAGGTACTTAAAATTCGTTAATTATTGGCCGCTGCTATTAACGAAGCTAATCAATTGTAGATTGCGGCTTAATACTTCAAGTTCTAACTGGTCTGACCCTGTTAATGTAGTATATAATGTAATATTTGTTACGTATTCTAGATTCAATTTCGATTATATTCGATTTTGATTTCTTGAAATACAAAACTAAAATTATCATCAAAGCTGACGCTTCTAACATGCCTATGACAAAAGTGCTTGAATTTATAGGAAAGTAAAAAAACTTTATGAATGTCGTTGAATCGTTGTCAGTCAATTTCAGTCAAAGTCAAACAGTTTAAAATAACATTCGAAACCCAAATGAAATTATTTAAAAAGAATAATAGGTGCTATTACACACCAATTGTCACGTATTTGTGAATTGATAATCAGTTCGTTTTTTGTTAAGTTGGTGTATTATAACCCTCTTTTGCTAGCATTATTTTCGATAACTTGTCAATAAAACTAAGCTTATTAAACCAACAATAATATAATGCCTTCGTTGCGAATACTACTACCAGTATTTCCCAGTGACATTAAAGACATTTTTTTCAAGGGTTACGTTTGTATTTCTGAACTAGAATTAATTACAATATACATCACACAATATTCAGGACAGAACATAAATATATCAGATAAGGATGGAAATGATGTTTTGTGTGGGTATAGCTGTGAATTTTTGTTGAAATATAGTAATAAAAAGAGTACTTCGAGAAATCATATGATACTAAATAAGAAACCAAAGATAGGAGTACGTAAATTACGCATAAACGGCAGTGAAATCGACGTTAATAATTGTAAAATAATTATATTACTGTACGATCATGACAAATTTATGAATTCTGAAACATTGGATGTTTCTGATGACTATTTTTTAAAATTACAAACATTAATTCATAAAGACTGTAAGATGCCTCCAAGGTCTACAACTTTTGAACCAATGTTTAAGAATACCTCTAAGCTTTCTGTGGCTCTATTCACACAGCATATTTGTTATTACCTCAATATACTGAGCTGGCTTTTAGGTGCTTACAAAAGGAAAGAAAGAGTAAGTAATGTTAGGGATCTCAAGTTTACCATGATTTTTTTACAAATACAACATCTGTTTTGTATGATTTTTTCTATTAATTGTTTTTTGTGTATACAATTGTTTAATAAATAATTAAATAAACATTTATAGATGTAACATTTATAGATTCACTCCATCATTGTATTATAACACATAATATCCCACCTGTAGTACTCCAAATAAGTAGGCAGAAGGTGACATTTGACCTTTTATGTTATACATCTCATGGAACAGGGGGTGAGCCTATTACCAGTAACAAATCCAAGCTTTGAAGTAGCATTGGAAATATAAAATTACTAAAGTCCCCATTTTCATAGTGGCTTAGTAGTTGATAATATAGGTACTATAACAAAAAACTTCTAAGACACATTAACTTTTGTATTTTTAAGCATAATTTTTAAAAATTTAAACATCTGCATTTGAGCGGCAGATAGGAAAAAGCTGCAATATTCAGTGCATATTGAGTAACTTCTTTGTTGGTTGATTGGTTGCATGTGTGCTTTCACAGGTATCAATAAAACAAGGAAATTTACTTTTAGCAATTCTATTTGATATTATTTTGGGATATATTATACTACAGCTGTTCGTAATTAATCAAAAAGATTTGGGCAATTTTCTTCTGGGAATGTTAGAGGTAATTAGTATGTTGTAAAACTCATACAATAATTTAATGAAGTGTTATCATTACCTGTTCACTTTTTCTTGGTTCTTTTCGTCACTGTGTAAGCTTGTTTGTATATCAGTATGTTGTGGAGACAAAATCCTTCAGTATTATGAGAAGCTTACACTAGGACCACTTCAGAATTTCTTTTTAGATCCTTATTTCTTTCTACGTTTGAAGGCCTTACCTGAGATTGGTAACCCTTAAGAATTTAATTGAAACTTTGTTTCTGTCACTGTTAACCAATCTAAATAAACTCTATACCTTAAGCTGGTGTGGAATGTAATAGTAATTGTACTAAGCACTACTATATTTTCAGAAATTAGTGCATCTGATGTACTCTCTACTAAAATGGATGATGGGTGCACCAGCTGGTTTAAAACTGAATAATGCATTTAACAAAATGTTAGGAAAATATTTTTCCTACCATGTTCAACTTTGGTGGTTGTTCCTTGGTAAACTACTCTTATTTAAAAAATTATAATTCACTAATTTGATAGTTTTAATTCTGACATACAAATTCTAATGAGGCACAAAAATTGAGTGCATAATCTTCTTAAAATATGTTCTGTACTTGAACAAACATTGGTATTATACTAGTTGTAATAATTTGTTTCAATATTGTAGATGTAACCAGCGAGAAACTTGATGTCATATTGCAAATATACCAGTACTTGGGATACATGGGGTTGACTTTCCAGGCAGCAATGATATCTGACATGATATGTTTAGCAACCTTTCATTCA
Organism: Jemadia pseudognetus; assembly: GCA_018244755.1. Classification (NCBI taxonomy): domain Eukaryota; kingdom Metazoa; phylum Arthropoda; class Insecta; order Lepidoptera; family Hesperiidae; genus Jemadia; species Jemadia pseudognetus. The sequence continues at coordinate 7,250 of DWTO01000305.1, forward strand.
TATTGCATATATGTTTATGCTGCAAGGTTCGATAATAACATATTTTTTTTATTTTGAAATATGATAAATTGTCTTGAAATTGTATTGACCTTAAATTATTAAGCTGTATATTTTTGAATAATCATGGAATATGTACTTAATAAATTTATAATTTGTTTTTAGTTTTTATCTATATTTATTGACTGGATTGTGGGTGTAGTGGTTTGTGAACCTGACTTGCACCGGTGGCCATGGGTTCAATAACCACTCAGAATAAATATTTGTGTGATGAGCATAAGTATTTGTTCTAATTCTAAAATATATTTTTACATATGTATGTAGTTTATCAGGTATCTGGTTAGCAACTCAAACTCTCTTAACACTTGCTCTTAACATTATAATTTTTTTTTCAGATTGTTTAATATTCAGATGTTAGGTTTAACTGCATTGCTGAGGTTATTTGTAGGCAGGAAATACAATCCTCTCAGAGACAGTATTGATTCCTGTGAATATTCAAATCAGGAGTTATTTGTTGGCACTGTGGCATTTACTATATTGCTCTTGTTGTTACCAACAACACTTATGTATTACATAGTTTTTACAATGGTTTGTTCATATTTACGTACTCACTGTTTTCTTTCATTTCTACATATACACAATGTTACCAACATTACTTGAATTGTATTCATTATTCTTTCAGTTTCGAGTGTTGTCACTATTGGTACAGTATGTTTTGGGAAAATTAATATATCTCATACATACTCTGCCTCATTATGTTACAATACTGTGGTTGATGCGATCATCAAAAATTGCCGGTACGTAATACTTATGAAATTGGTTAAATACCTATATTTAAGTTATGAATTTATATATGCAATATATTTAAATTATGAATTTAAATATGATTTTTCATATAATTAGACAGAATAATTAGCAATTTTCAGTTTAGATCTAAGAACTGAATGTCGGTGATTTAACATCGCGCTAAGTAATCCTTAACTAAACGTCTAACTGTGTTATTAGATATTTGTTCTGTACACTCAGTCACTCATCCAGATTTATCCGGCTGTAATGTTCAATTTTACCATTCAATTCCATAATAAAAGAGGACATAATTATGTATGTACATAATAAAAAGCATGTAATACATGAATTATCATACATATCCTCACGCCAGGTCCCTTGCGGGGTAGGCAGAGAATTAGGAATTATCATTTTTTATAAAACTGCATACCGAATTAGTTCCACTGATTAACCAATCTTTCGTCAACCGCCAAAAATCGTGCACTTTCCTTAGGAATAATATACATGTAAATTCGTAAACGAAATAGTATTTCTTTAGTTACAGCCGTTTTGCAAATACTACATTTTTATAGTTTGTTAATTTAATCTATAATGACTTTAATATTTTTCAGGCAACATTCTCGTGGACGTGGTGAGTGATGAAGACGCTTCGGCATTGATATTAAGAGTAAAACTATTTAATAAGTCTTTTCATGATTTGATGCATTTTTCTAAGCCACCAATAGAAGTTTCACAATCGATAGAATGGACTCGTGTAGTTTCTAATGTTTTTACAGGGAAACAAATAATATGATTAATAACGATATTAATAATAAAAAAACTATCACTGCATTGAATTATTTATTGTTCGATACTGAATAGCGCACAAAAATAAAAAGTCTTGGTCACCACACTTGTGAATGTATAAATGCTTAGTTCCTTAGACTAGTTGCAGACTGGGCTATTTTATTAAATAGTAGATGAATAGTTGAAGGCCAACTTCACCTACTCAAACAATTTTCGACATACAATCAAGAATTCATGGTGTATTTTAAGAGGTTCTATCAAACCTTCAGTATTTTATTTTAAATCCAAATGGTATGGTTATTTTTATTGCACATTAATCTACTATTGCAGGCATTAATTTGGAAAAACCCTAAATTATTATCTTAAGTTAATTATTAATAATGTTGATTTACATTATGCCACATAGTATATACTAAATTGGAGATCGTTATATCTAAAAAGGAGGTGAATGAAGATTGCGAAATGAATCTTAAATGTCAACGATGTGGCATATCATAAACTCATACATGAATGGACGTTACAAAAATATTACTCTACACAACTTCGACTGCAATCTAAAACTACAGTTCATTAGCAATTCTATCTTACATGGGGAATACTTATAAAGGCAAGACAGACGTACATATTGCAATTAACATCACAAGTAAACAATATAACACATGCCAATTCGTTTGCTAAATTAATGTTTATCATAATTTATTACTGTTACATATTTATCACTCATTAAACTTCATTGTCGTTTAAAAATATATATACCTAACATCACAATATCAAATGTCGCAAAATCACTTGTATTGAGCAACAACAACAACACACAATACTAAAATTTTAAACACACTGACAATTAAACTAAACACACATGACATACAAAACGTGTTAGTTACAGTGCTAGCCACATGCAACATCTAACAATAAGAATATTGCTTTTCATATATAACACATTTATCATGCATATAATTATTGAGAATTGCAGAAAAACGATTTTAACAAACACCAGTATCATGCGTCGCCTAACCGCTGTACGAAAATAGAATTTATAATACATTATCAAATCGCCACGTGCTAACACTTCTCTCGATAATTTCTAAACATACTACATGACGAAAGATTTGTGTTCCAATTATAATAACAGTATGTTAACGACTATCACATATGAATTTTTATTATGAGGTGTTTAATGATGATTTTAATGATAATGCAATAACTGTCATGATATTTATTTTAACGGATTTGTATGGTCACACGTAAAGCGATGCGCCATCGAAGAGACATGAAGATCGTGCGTATGACATGGATGTCAACTATTTATTCAATGAAATTTTTTCATTAAATACAGACGAAAATCGAGATAGCCAAGGAAGTTGTCACAACCGAGCATTCAGCGTCGAAAAAATTGCATGAATCCGTGTAGGAACTTTCACTGGTTGAGGGTAGAACGATCGATATAGATTACATTCAATATATAAATGTAAACAAGGATCTGTTAGATTACTAAAGTTTTTTATATCAATTTAAAAAACAGGCTTTTTAGTAGTGCCGTGTTATTTCATAATTGTAAACAATGTATTGCGTTAATAATTGATGATCAAGTATAATTAGGTAAATAGAAACGACATTGGAAATTACGATTCCACCAAGGACGACTAAAATGTCTTTATCGTGACGGTGGAAATTTTTTGTTCTGTGTAATTATTTAGTTCACAGGTTTTTTCTATTGGATTCACGACATCGAATAATGTCAATCGGTAGGTTATGGCAACATCCTCCAGCAGTGATCTCGAAAACACTGTTTATTTATAAATGCTAATATTGCTAATAATGAACATGCAGTTATAAGACATCTGAAGAAATATATTAAAGACAACAGTACATTATATTATTATTAAACGATACAAGTACCGTAGAGAATAATTCATTAAAATCTAAACGATAGGAGTAATTAATTTATATAGCAAACTATAAAAAAAAACTAGTATCTAACGATAAAATATTCCAAATTTATAAAATTTAGTATTGTTAACAACGTCATACATAATAATATATGTTTATTTATTTACATAAAGTTGTTATTTCCAAAATATTGTGTCCATCGTGTAATAAGTAAATACATCTTCTGGTATGATTCACGGGCATTATTTATATCGAAAATTGTTTGCTCGTTCAAATGTTTCTATGAAGATGCCTTCAGTTTCAAGGCAATCATGATGAAAAGTGAATTATTTATCTTGATGTCTTGCCTCTTGTTGAACGCCGTGTCAGAATTTTCAAATACTGGGATGTTTCTGGAGATATTAAAGTGCTGGAAGCAAGGCGTTACAATACGTGCCACGTGCCATTGTACGATACCGGTGGGTAGGCCAAATTTTTTTTCTCATACGAATTATCTTAACTATTCTTTTCTTACCATCACAGATATTATTAAATTAGGAAAGTGTGATTTCGATCACAGTATATGACTCCAGATGGATTATACGGTCAATAAAAGTATGTTGACATTAAGCAATACTTGACAAATCCACTCTACATAGTATTACATACTATAAGCTAGCGCCGTGCCCGCGAGCCACGGCGACACTGATGGTATTAGCGATTCCTAATTCTTGAGTACACACCTGTAGTCCTTATTCACGTCAGTGGTTGGATTTGGTGAGTGTTCTTTAGGTCTAACCGTACCACGACACGATGCTAACTTTGATTCCAAAGCCTATAAATGAAGAAAATTACACAACATGAATGATGTTAATATTAGTACGTGATAGATAGACGATACAATGTGCTATTACCGCCGTCACCGGATATTATTGAATTGTATACATAATATGCAGGAAGCGTGTGAGAAGCTGCGGCCATACACCTACATATATGTACATACACGACACGTCTAAAAATAATAATGCTTTGTACGATTATATTTGTACTTTAAAATTAACAAGTGCACACAACACTCGATGCAGTCGATGTAAAAATGTTATATAAAACTAGTAACAACATGTAGGTACAGATAATAAAATGGAAAATCACAATCGAAGTAGGCCACTCCGTGAGTCCTTGTTACCAAAAACAAACGTGTAATAAATTCAAAATGTTAACTACGTATTTACACAACGAAACACGTGAAAAATATATAAGTTTAAATATCGAATGCGTCATGTCTGCTGTTTGAACATGTGCTTCGCTTTCCCCTCGTTCTGCCCTTTCCTAATCGAGGCGAAATTTAAAAAATTCTCCAGTCCTTCGCGGGAGCGCACAGCAAATGATCTTCTAAGTTTTCCATTTTCGCCATTCGGTGATCTTTCAAACGACTGCTCTGAACATTGGCTTTTAGGAGAATTACATTTTTGTGTTACAGTATTAGAATACTCTGATGCCGAGTATTGCCGGGTAAGCTCCGTTGGCTTTCGGTATTCAACCGTGTTATCTACGGCATCTTTTACATCCATCTCTGTCTCCTGAGTGATGCGGTCCGGAGATACACTAGGATGTACCGGCGCGGCGGGCAAGTGACACGAACATTTGATCTTACCACACTCACGGCAAAGAAATCTTTCAAGCTGTAAGCAATAAATTTCATGCATACTACACAAAACGCTCATGCAACGACAATCGTCTACGTCAATAAGTCTAACTACACATAGACAAACGTTCATTTGAACTTTAATTAACAACTCAATAATAACTGAAAGCTTGTGGTGGAGGCCATTTACGTAAAGCTCGTCGGGCGCGTGAGCACGCGGTGTTACAGTTCGTATATGGCATCACGCGATTTTTTTATTTCGAAATATCATATAAAAGATTATAAATAAACGATTCACGAAACTAATACCTATCAGTGAGTGAATATGACATTTTGTATACAAACCATTAGATTTTTTACATTTGGCCAAGATTCAAAACTGCATTTAGTTTCTGAATATTTTGTAAAAGCAATGGATAAGGAAAACCTAAAACCCAGAAACTTTCAGTGTGTCTTAAGAATTATGGAAGTCTATTTTCAGGCACTTAGTATATTTATCAATTTAAGTTAAGAAGTGCTATACTAAATTATACAATCAGTACTAATTGTTAACCTACAGCTAACAAACAAACATTACAATAATAACATTACTAAATAGGGCTTAGTTTAAAATACTAGTGTTAAAGTTTGAACCCAACAGCAAAATAAGTTTTGATTGTAACCAACTTAAAAGAGAAGATTGCACTGGGCAATTTTTGTTTTAAATATATATATGTTTAATAGTATAAAGAAGAAGAAATAAATAAAACAAGGTAATCCTAACTAATCATTAAATATAATATACTACATATACATATATCTTAACAACAATATAACTATGAGATTTTGGGAAAACAATTTCTGTTGCCATGCACTGGTCGAGGCAAGTTCAATTTCATTGCAAATTCACTTACTAAGAAATTTGGACAACTTGCTCCACTTTTTAATGATAATAAATAATGAAACCACACATAAACACATACATAATTGACTTTACATATAAACTATAAGTTATATATTTTTTTACTGACTTTCATACCTCTATTACTAGTAACTAAATGAGATTAATAAATAAATATTTATATATAGTATAATAATATTAAAATATAAACTACATATATATGTAATATCAAACATAAAACAAAATATACATAGATTGAATATATTATATATATAAGTAACATGTCAACTCTTACAATATTCAACATAAAAATTCTGTTCACATATTTTTACATCTGCAGAGACTTACAACATTTGTTTATCAGTAACTATTAAGACTGAGGCATGTGTGTTACACATGACAGTGTTCCCAGTACATACTACATGTGTACAGTACACATGTTGGCCAAAATATATATAAAGTCAACAAAATAGTGAGCCACTGCATGTTTTGATATCAAACAAATGTTATACCCTATTCATGTATACAACAAATTGAAGAAATACTTAGAAAATGTTGTATGTATATGATTATAATAATTACTAAATATCATACTTCATATGTGTATCAACGGAATGTAGGTAAAAGTACTAATGATAGATTCAATTGTGAATGTACGGGTCAGCATCAAACTATGTTTCATAAAATAAATCCATATGGAAAATATGTTGAAGAGCATTCATATTTCATAAAATTGCCTAAGAAATTTCACAACATAAAAAATGAAAACACTACACTAACAGTTGACACTGTATGTATGCAATGCATTAAAAAAGATTAGAAAAAACTATACATAACATTTACCTGAGTCTTTGCGGCCTCCTTGATAACAACCTTTAGGAATTTAAAAGCATTTTATAAATTGTATTTGTTTTCCATAAATTACAAAGAGGTTAGGAGTTTGTTGATTTTGAAAAACATGAGCTTGTTTCTATATATCACGTTAAGTTTTCTTTTTCTATATGTTGGCACCTTTAATTTACAATAATCAGGACTGGAAATGCACAGAAGTTGAGATTTCAATCAGTCCTATTTTTTAAGCATACATTCTATTACTTGCTATCTTTATTAAAAGTGTCAACTTTTGGTGTAGAGTTTAAATTACATTGGTGCTTTTACCTGACAAAAAAGATTGTTGTGATGGGAGCATATGCAGTGAATTGCATAATGATGATAGCTGTTGTTGTGCAATAAGACTGGCGGTGCATTGAGCAGGTGTGAGTATGAATTCTTGAATACCAAAATTGTTATGATTGACTAATATACAATATTGTGTAATAAACATGTGCACTTGTGTGTGTGATGGATTTAATTCAACCATAAAACCATAAAACTTTATACTGCTGCATCGGAACATTTATAATCTATACACTCTACTAAATTACACCCCAACAAAATCACTACTACTGCCAATATAAAAACTAATATTATACTAATTTGTAAGTTAGTTATATTAAAATGACTTACCCCTACTTTCCGAAGGAGGTCACCAACTATGTTTATAGCTGATACTCGGGAAGATGGTGTCATTGCATTGCCATTAATTTCTCCTAATGATAAGTTAAATAAATTTTATATAAGACACACAATAGACATACTATATGACAATAGAAGATCTAATTTGAAATCCTTATAATATGTCACAATATTAAAATCACAAAATTTAATTGACATGAAATTTATATGGTCATGCTAGAAGTAATATGGCTCAGATTAGGACAATCTAAAAATAGCTGCGGTGAATATTGAGAAATTTGGCTGTACTAAGTTATGACCAGAAAAATAACGTAACATCATGCCTGTCATCCTCGAAGAGGTAGGCAGAGGAGTGTAGAACACTCCCAGATTTCACCAGTTACATTTACGTCCCACTATGCAATAGGTGGTAAGCCTATTGCCACACCGATGACCAGAAAAATAATTTTCTATTTCACTGCTCAATTGGATGTAGTAATATTTCTTGTTTAGTCAAAAGCATACTTACGTTTTTGTGGTGATGTGATAGAAGTTTGCGTTTCAATTTCAACTTGAGTTCGAGAGCTGTTTGAAATGTGTCCATTGCACTGTGGATTCTCACTAGAACTAATATCTTCTTTATTTGAAGACGGAATCCTTTCCACTACTTTCAATTCTTGTTTAAGATCTGTGAATTAAAACATGTTAACGTCAGCAGACATTCATTGCTGACATACAATCATAATTATTTCTCACTGTTGTATGCAAGGCTCCTCTGTTCATATAATTCTCTTTCATCTAAACGGATTGAATGAATAAATTGAAATTCATATCTTTTGTTTTATTATATTTAAATCGAAACCATATTGATAGAAACTTTTGTGTCTAACAGTTGTATATACCCCTTAAGTACAGTAGACCAAAAGATAAAGATATATAATTTTCGACCCTCTTCATAGCAAAGTGCAATTATTTATTAACACTTCATACCTCTTGCTTCATCTGTTGCTCTCTGTAATTTTACTCTCAAATTTTCAATTTCATCCACTTCACTTTCTAAAACAGCATTCCGTTCATATGCTTGATTTAATAGTGTTTCTATATATGACACTGACTCCGATATAACTCTGAAATAAAATATTGTACAAGATACTATAGATAGAGGACTATGGACAGATTCACATTTGTGGGATGGGGTGCATGGTACACTTGAGTTAATTTAATTATCTTGATCTGGTCACTCAGTGCCAACAATACTCACATGTAATACTCATAAAATATATGAGACTAGCAGGTGCCAAATTTTATGTAGAGACTTGAAGTTTCCTATATTTACTTATGATCAATTTATGCACATGTATTTATCATTACTATACATATTGTAAATGTTCACATTGTGTTTTTGCAACACAACACTTCATTTTGTTGTTTTCTCATGTCATATTGTCAGCATGAAACCATGACATAAAGTACCTAAGCCCCATAACATATATTTTCCCACAACACTCATTTATATTATTCACCTTTATAAGTTTTTAACAGTTTATAGACATTTTGGTTACCTTTCCATAAGTCAGACCTATATATAAACAGGGGATCAAAAACAGCCTAGATGTCTAGGACCACCTATGTGTATTTTCAAGATTATATGACAAAACTGTGACTAAATTGAAATTAACACCATTAATTTATTTCATTTACTCATTTATTTCATAAATTACCCAGGTGATTGAAATAGCTCACCAGACTCGATACACACCATATGCATAAAATAATTTAGGTTTGAAATTATGCCTCTGTCAATTTGGAAAAAATATCTTTCAGTGCATATATGAGTTAAATACAACAGATCATGAAAAGGAAACTTTTTATGAACATATATTAGAATATACAGACCATGGAAATATGAAATATATGGAACCTGGAAACACAATTAAGTGGCAGACCACTTACTAGTATTGCCATGCCATAAAAACCAAACAAACAGCTTCATTCACATGAATGAGGCTGATACAAAATAAAATATCTGGTGTTATGGTATGTTTATCTCAAATAGTAAAACCAAGCAAAACCACATGTCACCCGTTTAATAAACTAAGTCAGGTAACAAGATATACGGTATATTGGCAGAGAATGTGCACCCACACTAATTATAAAAGGTAGAAGAATTATAATTCAATGTGTTAGTGTTATTGTAGGCAATGCCAGTTAGCATAGGACATGCATCATTTAATTCTCATTTAGTTTTCAAAAATACATTACCTCTGCCCTCTCTCGAGATCATCATTTTTCTGTTCAATTTCTCTTATATAAACAGCTTGTTTCTCTTGATCTATTTTCAACCCTTGTAACTCATTTTCTAATGCATTGGTTTCATGCTGACTCCTTTCCAGTTTACTCTGTAACAGTATGTTTAATACAATACTAAAGTAAGATCTGTAATCCCCAAAGAAGTAAGCAGAGGAATGTAGTATAATAATACATTTCACCAGTTATTTTTATGTCCCACTATGGAATACATGGTGAGCCTATTGCTGTACACCTGGCACAATTCCGGGATCCAAGCCATTATCAGAAAATGTAAATTAGAAAAAAAACAATAGTGCCCAACTGGGGATTTGAACCCAGGCCCTCTCGATTGACAGTCACACTTGCATCCAACACAACCAATAAGGCAGTCTACAATACAATCAAATGAATGTGTTAACTAGCTTGTAGAAAGTGTCATTAAATTATAAAATCAATGTGTTGTTACTAAAAGAGAGATTTTAAAATTTAATCCAATCAGTCTCTAATGCTACTAATGTTTATCACACTTTACTGTCTGTATTTGCGTGGTATATTTGCAAATGCAGTTTGATATATAGATCACTGCATGCTTAAAAAATGGAAATTAAAAACTCACCCTTAGTTTCACGATTTCATTTTTTAGACAGTGATTTTGATTTTCTAAATCTCTGTTCTGTTTCTCAACTTGTAACAGTGAAGCTTCAAGCTCCTTTTCGAGTTGTGCTGAGTTCTCTGTGTACTCGTCCAGCTCTTGTTGTAAGTCATTTGCCCTAAGCACCCAATGTTACATTAACAACAAATCAAACATAAAATCAGTATTATCCAAAAAATAACATAATATACTCACTTCTGTTCATAATGTTTGGCTTGTTTCTTCCAATATTCAATTGTATCAGATTCTAACTGCCTTTGAGATTCCATTTTTCCGACCACTACGGTACAGTTTTCGTCTAATTATTTGATATAAAACTTATTATATTAATAATGCACATATGTGATATTTTGCGAGAAATAAAGGCTATTAAAAGGGATTACTTCGTTCTTTGTTAAACTAGTATTATATTAGTAATCAGCCATTATAACTTGAAACGCAAATTATGACACAACTTCCTCATCCAGTCCAAAACAAGGTGAAGACACAGACTATAAAAATAAAAATGCTATAGACAACAACATCATCTAGTAAAGTTTTACAGCCCTGAAATTCTTTAATTCGGCATTTCACGTCATAGTCAATTTCCAGTGGTTATGTTTGTATTTCCATGATAATGCTACCAAGTCAGACTCGCATGCAGAGATAGTCATACTTTTGAAATATAAAATAGATCTTCACATGAATACTGTACTAGTATTTGTTTATGAAAAAATAACCGAATGTACAAACTTATCAGTGCACTGCGCTGCTCTGCCTACCATTTGGGGGTTTACAGGCGTGAAATTATTTTGATTTACTAAGTTATCAATGTTCTATGTTCTCCCTGACTAAAAATTTATAAAAAAAGACATTTCCATTAGTACGAGTATTGACAGTAACTTGACAAATAGTTGACATTGACAACACAACAGATGATAAGTATTCGGAAAAATGTTAAAACTTTAGTTAAAATCATTCTTCGTAAAAGAATATGATGATTATTCAATTTATACGGAGTTTTATTTATAGCGTGCTAATAAATGTTTTTAATAGAATACCTATATCATGAAAAATAAGAGATAACACGTTTTTATTTAACACTTATTGTTTACGAATGACGTGTAATGTTTCCAACGGTGGACACCGAAGAAATTTCGCAGGTCACGTCTTTAAACAGAAAATCGAGTGTAGGTAGCGATGAGCGAGACTCATCAGACGATACACAAGCGCCTAAATCTAATAACATACAATCAACATTCAAAATGCTGTTAAAAGAAACGGTAATGTGTATTGCCTTATCATTGACAGTATATGGAGCCATGCACAGTTTGTAAGTGTTTATACTTTCAATTTTACTGTTATTTGTTTGGTTTAACTGTTTATTTTAATAAGAAATCAATTTCAGCCCTCCTAAGACATCAAAGGTATCGCAAGCAGTGAGATTCTTTAGCCCTGATTCGGTAGTGACAGACTGGTATAATGGACAACTGAGCAATGCACTCTCAGCAATAAATCTTGAAGAAGTATCATTTGTAATGTATTATGCACCCTGGGATGCAGAATCTCAGTATGTTAGGGGAGAGATTGAAAAGGCTGCAAATATTTTAAAACATAGAGTAAGATTTATGTTTGATATGAAAAATTTACAATATTGTATAAGTAACTACAAAGTGACTGGTCCATTGGTGCAATGGTTAGCAAACCTGACTGTTGCGCCGGGGTCTTTGTTCTGTGTCCAGATGTAAAAAAAATAAAAAAATATCTATTTAAGTGTGGAGATGTCCCAAATATTAATACATTATTAAAATTTCTTTTCTGAGTTATTAGCATAGCAGCATAAATAATTATTTAGAGCAAAATCTAGAAATGTAATTTTCATACATAATTATAATTAATTAGTTTTTTACGGCTTTAAAGGTAGTATTTAAAATTCATTTATACCCTAGTATTACTGAATTGGTTGATATAAATGCAATATATCAGAACCATAGTACTCAGTGGGGACATGACAGTTTGGTAACTTAAAAGAAAATTGTGTACATCTTGAATTTGATTAACAAATTTCCATTACAGTGAGATATCATTATTATTTTCAGTTACACTAAATCAAATAATAAATTACCCCTAGCTTGTTGATGACAAACATTTAAAATTGAGCCATATCCAATTTCAGGTACGTTTTTTTGCTATAAACTGCTGGAGTCCTGGTAGTGAATGTAGAAATCACCATAGTAACATACTGTCATGGCCAGTACTTATTTCCTATTCCGTTACTTCCAATGGCTTGATTTATAAAGGTAATACTTAAAGATTTATTAGTGTACTAGTTGACATAGCAAACATTGTTTAGCCATATAAATTATTCCTGTGAATATTTTGGTTATTGATTTAAAAAAAATAATCTATTGTGCTTGAATATTTTAAATGTTTGAAACATAAATTGATGGTTAAATTATTTAGATATTGTTCATACGAAAATATGAAAATCAGTGATAAAAAATAGAAGGTGGGGGTAGGGAAGTGAAAATTATGGGTCATAAGTATTTTTCATTCTTAATCAAAAAAAATACAAAAAATGGGTAGGAAAGTAAAGATAGGGGGTCATAGGTATTTTTAGGCCAATTCTAAAAAAACTACAAAATAACGTAACATAACTTCACATCTTTAATCCCCGAAGAGGTAGGCAGAGGAATGTAGTATATTCCCACATTCCACCAGTTACTTTTATGTCCACCTATGTAATATGTGGTGAGCCTATTATTGAATGTACTTCCCCTTGTGTTGCATTTTCTATTGCTAATATATAGCACATATATGAATGTGATAGATACCTTACCCTACCTTGGGTCCAATTATACTGTTACTAGAATTCACAATCCTTCAGACATGAGGAATATAGTATACAAACATATCATAATGGCCATATCATTATGTTAATCATCTCAGAGGCAAACTTTAGAAATACACTGTACTACGGACTTACTTGTTGCCCAAAACACATTAATGACTGGCGGGAATTATTATTAAAAATTAAGATTAAAATAAATGATAAGCATTTAATTTAGTAATCCTTTTTTGGCATAATAGAAGTATTAATTACAACATTTATTTTTAGGCCCTAGAAACGCTGAAAGTATAGTAAATTTTTTAGAATTAGTAATGAAACCATTGAGAAGGGTGTCATCCACTGAGGATCTTGTTACTTTACTGTCTGTATGTGATGTAAGTATATTAAAAATTGGAGTTCTTATCATATCTATAGGATGGTAAGTTTTGCATCACCCCATATGGTTTATAAATATCACTTTATTACTATTAAGTTTTTATGATGTGAATAAACCAAATAGTATGAGGAGTATTTTTAAATTATTATTATATCTTCATCATTAGCCTGTATCAGTGCACTGCTGGACATATGCCTCCACAGACGAGTTTTTGCCCATAATCTAAACACGGCTTCTCACGCAACCTAGCCTACATGCTGCCTGTAGGTAGCCAGGGCATTTAGGTGTATAGTAAAAGCTCCTTATTTATTCGTGGGTGAAAAAAGTGCAACCCAGTGTCTGTATTCACGGCTAAAAAACTCTTATTCACATATGCAATCTGTAAGCGCAAAAAGGTTTGGTGTCTTTTATTAATGTGTTGGCATCCTTTGTGTACTGTGGGCAGGTGCTGAGGTGGTTTTTATAAAGAATTGAAATTGAATGGACTGATATCAAACTAAAATAATCCTTGCGCAAATGACTCGGAGGAAATGTTAACTCCACATTGCACTGAAGAAGAAACTTCAACAAGCAGTAATAACATGACCTTGAGTTAAGGCTTAAAAGTGGCTAATGTACTCTGTATTATGTGTTTTATGAAAATGGATCCCATCTATGCATAAGGAGCCTTATTTTGAAAGGGCAAATTTTTAGTGCTATGTCTAAATATCAATCTCAATTGAAAGATCTTTGAAAAGTGGCAAAACAAGTATAAATCACTAAATTCTTTAAATCTTGTTCTATAATTGATAATAAGGTTTGATTGTATTTACTAATTTATCAATAAATTGACTTTATTTTACATACATATTGCTTGTATTTTGGAACTTTGGAATATATCACCTATGATTCTATATTAATTACCATTCCATATTCGCAGTTTCTGTATTTGTGGCATATTTCTGGAACGTAACTCCTGCTAATAAGAAGCTTTTACACTATCTAGACAGGCCGGGTGATGCCGCGATCTGCCAGCGCGTATTATATCTTACTGATAAATAATATGAGTGTCATACACTAAAAGTTTTATGCAATTTTTAACAGAATTTAGACACAGGCCCATTATAAGTACATTTTCTAATTTTGTTACAGGCTGTTGCCGTGGGTTATACGCCTCTAACAGATACATCAAAGTATTACAATATTTGGTATAAAGTAGCCCTGAAGTCTCTAGAGTTTGACACTATTGGTGAGATATGTTTCGGTGTGGTCACGTCAAATGACCTGGCATCAGATCTTGGTGTGGATACTCTGCCAGCTGCTCGCCTGATGATGTGGAATGTAACGAAGGTACATTTTAAAAAATATATTCATTTTGTGAAATTACTATAAGACACTAGGGTGACTAAACTTATATACCAGGAATCAACTAGCAAAGACATATGTAGAATATATATATATCTTTGCTAGTTTTATTCAATTCAACTATCTTATTGGTTCATTGTTCATGCTGCTTTCAAATAATGAGTTTCGTTTTTTATTTGTGCCTTTAAATGATAATCACCACAAAAATATAACTTGACATAGAGCTTTACTTATATCTTAACTATCCCCTAGAAAGCGGGTGTGTGAACATTGGTTTTTGTTTATTGAAGGATTCATGATACCCTCAATCATAAAATGGGAACAACAATGCAATAACAACTTTAAAATATGAGAATACCTCAACAACAAATCAAGAATCTCTCTATAATAATTTGATAAATATAAATAAATATAACTAAAAAATTAAATTAAAATTTAGAAAAGTTAAATTGTTTCAGGAATTCAAGGTGCATAGTAAATATCATCCATGGAATGTATCAGCTCTAATGCATTGGGTGTTAGACAATTTTACACAACCAGTGGCTAGGATTATTCCACTATGGAGGAAATCCTATAATTTTGACAAATTTGCCGATGGCAGTCCTATTTTGATGTTATTTACACCATTGAACCCATTATATGAACAACTACCATCTTATGCTTTGGTAAGCAAAGTTAATATTCTTATCCACATCACAGTGTTCTCAACATAATAAATAATTTTGACTCACTGTCTACAATCGGATGACAATCTGCAAAAGACTGCAGGCAGATACTGGATGCGGCAAGCCGAGGACAGGGCGCGGTGGCGCTCTTTGGGGGAGGCCTATGTCCAG
>DWTO01000306.1:0-23029 GCA_018244755.1 Jemadia pseudognetus
GTAACTAGTGAATTGTGGGAGTGTTCTACACTCCTCTGCCTACCTCTTCGGGGATAACAGGCGTGATGTTACGTTTAGTTAATTGATCGTATTCTGGACTGAATTTTTTGAAGTTATACTTCTATTGGCGCGATTGGGAAAAATGATGAGAGTGAATTTTTACGATGCGCTCGCACACCGACAGATAAATGTAAGAGTCTAAAGATAGTTGCTACCGACAGAAAAAAGGCACCACCCTAATTTAATTAACCCATTTGAAATATATTTATTGATATATTAAATTTGATATAAAATACTTTTCATCCATTAATCAGCTCGGTGAAGATCGTTATATAGCGGGATCTTAGACCATCAATAAATTCATTCTATTGCTCCGTGGACATTAAAGGTAAATACTTTACAATTATTAAAACAAGATAGCGCAGTTCTTGCTGATAGTCACAAGCGTGAATGCAGGTGTACCGAGCATGCGAGGTGTGTCGGAGAAAAACAAAGAACATTAAAATGCGATCAAGTGCAGCTTGTTCTCACCGAGTTCATAAATAATAGAATCCTATCATTTATTTAATGCATTGGAATAAGATTCTTATCGAATGGAACCTTTGATCTGTGACAACAGCATTAAGATACCTTAAAGCTTCGAAGAAACTTGGTGTTGTTTGTTTAAATTTATAACGTTTTCCCTTTGGAAACATTTTCTATATAGTTCACTGTAAAATCTAATCGTTTTACCAGACGGTTACTGTTGCTCGCTTTGCGCAATTGTAGGCCGAAATATATATCAACGTCTGTATATAAGTATTATTTCGACAAAAATACATAATTTATGTACTAATGGAAATTTATTTAATTAAAAGAACATGGAAGGTGTAATCCGTTTGATATTACGATGGACACACACATACTGTGTACTGCAGACACTTAAATAGTTAATAAGAAATGCAAATACGACTATAGCAAGTAAACTACACTTAGTCTTACGCCGACACTAACATAACTATACTGACAATGATCAACAACAAACACTTAGTAAGATTTATCATTCTAGTAAGATTGAACAGGACCAGAATATTGGAACATTGCTTGCGTACCAAATAAAAGCTAATACATTTAAAATTTTAACCGATGCATTTAATATCAACCAAACATGTCTTTACTCGTAAGTAAAAATGAATTTTACTAATAGTAGATGACGTTTAATAATAAATAGAACAATAAATAGTATATGCATATATATTTATAGATTCAATATTCAATCTAATAAAGTCAGTACAATATGATCATACAACGATGTGCTGCGGAAAGAGTATTGTTCACTAATACTTTTATTTTATTATCATAAAGGAATGGTAGAGTCGGAAGAGGCATACGTGCGTCTAACGAATCGGACAATAAAACATTTTCAGGCGAGAGTAAATGAAATAGACTAGTGTGTATAAAAGTAGAACAAGGGAAAAAGGTACGTGAGGACTGTAGCAGATAAAAGATAGGCTCTGCGTGTGTCTATCAAAAATGCGTGATATACAATAAGAGTATGTACAAGATAATTAAAGTAAAAATAAAAAGATCGTAACTTTGATGTAGTTGCAATTTGCCGGTAATCTTTATAGTTAAAAAACACGAGACGCGGTCGACATCTGGATGGGGCTAATTGCTAATTTACACAAGCGTTTCCGTGCTTATAGAGCATGTTAAGTCGTTGGTACCGATCGTACCGTTCGGTAATAAATGTTAAATCTTGTCCGAGGTCTTAAATGTATTTTAAAAATATTTGAGGGAATTAGCTGTAATAGTGTAAGTAGCATATAACAAATCTGTATCTCCTTTAATATGCACTGGAATAGAGTGGTACGATACGCTTTGTAAATGCTGGATTTGAGGTAGAGGTCAGCTATTTAGCAGTGACATTTGCAGGTAAAGTGGTAAAGAACGAACAAATTTCTGTATTGCTTTTACCTTTGTGTCTTAACTATTCTAGTAATTCGTTTCGCCCTGAATTGATTCCCGAAAATATACCTTTCTACATATAATAAAATACACGTGAGGCAGCTGCAACTTACTGCCAATTAGTGATAGGGTATATATGTAATGTAATGTAATTACATATTTAAAAAATATAATTTTATAAAATTTGAATGATACTAACATTAGCTTTATAAGTATGGTTTTTATAATCATATTGTTATGTGAAAAAAATAATGTTTTAATTAATGTCACCCCCTGAGTAGAATGAAATCCCATGTTAGTACAATCAGCGTTGAAAATTTAAAGTTGGAATGTCCGAAGTCGGACTATTCGTTGGTATTGTTTTAAAAGATGAACCATGTACGGATTTTTTGCTAATATCACTACTACTCCTCCCGATTTCTTCTGATTTTACAAAAATTGCATACGTACTTGTATGGTTGGTAAATAATAAATCACCAAGAAAACAAAAAATATTTTCGTAAACATGACAGATGTTTCGTTCTGTCAGTCATAAAAAGGAGGTAATCTGATATTAAGGTGATTTAAACGTCTCAGCGGAAAAGACCGGTTTTTGTTCGGCTCAGCTCGTATCGTGCTATTCAGCGAAGGTCAAATGAACGTCAAAATTGGAAACATCGAGTCAGCAACTCAATTTATAAATTTATCTCCGTATCAATTGTCTGTAATTACGTTTGAAACAAATGAGAACGAATATAAAGCGAAATAAGATACGAAAAACACAATCATATTTTCAATATATATTTTCAATATATGTAGAGCATTATCGATAGCATATTCCGTTGTCACGGTAATATGAACTCGTTTTGAAATTCGAATTAAGATATAGGAGATATTGAGTGTATAATGATCAAGTATAAAAAGCTAGCAGTATTTAAGGCTGTTTTATGTGATTGATGACTCGATTATGATGCGTGAACTTAACGATGCAATCGAGAAATCCCGACGCATTGGCAATTGTGGTGTCGATCTTTAAGAAAGGAATCAGATATCGAGTAGGTACGATATCGTAATGTCTCCAGGCACTGCGACTTTCCCTAGCCCCAACCGTGTATTTATCTTTCGCTCTGTGCACAACTTTGTTATAGATGGTTGCGCACTGTTGCTTTCGTCGTCGAAGAAACGGGTGGTCAACAGTCAACTTGTTTTGGTGGGGTAGAAGGTTGGTGATGAACCGCGATAGTCATAATTTTCATGTATCCAATGTTAAAGACTCTGTATTCAATTACAGCGACACTATAGAATATTTATATTGTCCCACGTAGTCCCGGTTGTACCAACATTTTTTTTATCGTTCTTTATTTTCACATATTATGTTGTTGTTGGTTTTCTTTTTACACTTATGTTTTTTAATGTCATAGTGTCGTTAGCAATGCGGTGTACATGCGCCCTTATAATGTGTCCAACTTTGGCCATTACGATTAGCGGACTTAGCTGTAACTAGCACAAGCTCAATAAAAAAACAAACATAAAAGATGTTGCTCAGACGACTGATATATTGGCGTCATCTGGATATTCCGCCTTCAAACTGGATATAAAATTGGATATAGCGAAATAGCTCTTTAAATAATAATTCACGTCCACCGCATGAAATTCTTTAATGCACATTTTACTTTCGTTATAATAATACGTTTAATCTAGTCGCCTTATTTAAATTCAAGTAACAACCTGGGTGCAGTCTGAGTATATTTTTCACCTATAATATAGCAATAATGTATGACAATAATATTATACTAGACGGGTATAATACTATTATAGACATTTATTTTATAATATTACAACCATTGTCATTTGACGTTAATCTGCGACAGACAATTTATGAAAGATACCACATAGAATTACCCACTGAAAATAGAATTATCCAAGATATTTCCAAAAGTTTATCTAAATTGTTAAGTCTGATTTCAAAGTAAAACCTAAGACTGTGCACCCAAACGGTGAAATGTAGGAAGTCGCATATTATTGAGAATAGTGTCAATTATAGACGGTGTTGACGGGATCAATTTACAGGCGGTGAAATTCCCGCAGTGGCCAGAACACGATACGTGCGGAAGTTTCATTGAGAGCGTGTGACCATGCGCCGTGTAGTCTCAGGACTCGGATAAATATGTTAACGGTGCTTTAAGGTGAGGCATTTTCTTCTGTCACCACATAATTCATATAGTTGCCAATAGGAAATTTAATTAATAGAATCAGCAATAGGCTTAGCCCGTATCGTATCGCATGACGTCATGTTGTATTCTAAGTAAGCTTAGGTAAGTTAAGGTCGTGCATACATACATCCGTAATATGTATAATTAATGTCGCTAGTAGTCTTAGGTACAAATACAAAGGTTTCATTACACTTATTAATGCATGGATTTAAACCATAAATGAATGAATGTCTTGGAACATATCTATACAAGACCATCAGATACCAAACTAGGCCTACAGCCCGTGTTACGCTAACTAGACATATATAATTACACAACATACATACACAAAGATTGTTTTGTACCAAGACATAATACAAACACTGCCGATATCTGAAATTAGCATCGCGGCTCAACGGTCAAGTTCATTAACCACTAACAAAACGGGCAAGTCATGACCACAGAAAATTAGTTTTGTCAATGTTAAAGTGAAAACGCTTGTAACATTGTAGGCATTTATAAAACTGTTCTGAGAGCTCACCGATTACGATTTTTACGACATTAAACCTGTCTTTAGCGGAATATTCACACAGGCTGAATATCGGCGTCCGACGCCCGGAAGCGACACGGCCTGCGCGGATGGAATAATATCGTTTAATGTTTACACGAACACCGATCGAGCGCGCATCCATCCAAAAATCACCCGTTGCTCCGGTGTTCATATGGAGCTATGCATCGCGTACAAATTTCACGTGGACCCAGTCTACGTACATATACAGCGCAGCAGGCATATTACAATTAGATTCTCTTGTTACGTATATCAAAGTTGAATATTTTAAGAGTAATAGTAGAAAAGTAAAATGCATACCAGTATAGTAGAGCACAATGAGCATAATTTACATGTGATAAGAGGGCAACATTTTATATATTTGATGTTCGCAAAGCTTAATCAAATATTACGCGGTAACCTACACAGTTTCCTTACACGAGTTCATCCAATGAGCTTCGATAAAATCTTTTAAGTATCCGAATTATAAAAGTACCGGTATATTTTAATCAATCAAATCATCATCATCATCAGCCTATCTCAGTCCACTGCTGGACATAGGCCTCCCCCAAAGAGCGCCACCGCGCCAATCAAATGTATGTATATTATAAATTTGTGCCAGAAATACATACGTATAACACCTTAATATTATAGTAACATAATAATTCGTGTTGTCTATAAGTGACGGAAGGGAGGACTCAGTGGTTTAATTAACATATATATTAGTATTGTCCTTCATCAACATTAGATCGCTTTGATGCGCACACGCCTCAGCCTTTAATCGAAGATTATATCTGCATAATTGTTGTTCTGAATACAAAGCTTCAATGGGTATAATCGAAACGCAAGCACTCGACTTAATTACGAATATTAAACCGTTATACTCTCTACTGCGACATAGTATAAGACAAAGTCATCTTCCATTTGTTCAAAGTTTAAAAATAGTAGTGATGTGTAGATTAATTAAGGGAAAAATTCACTGAAAAATTATTAGTTTGATACAAAAAATACTAATTCTCATTTGAACTGCATTTGAAAAATGAAAACGCTTGCGTAATGGCAAATATCTTATAATAAGCTATCTATGAAATGAAATCCATATATTATACCTAATGATATATCATTTGGTCATATCGTATAACATGAGAATCGATTTAAAGAAAAGTGAAAATTAGTCTTTGTAATAATGTCATCTCGAAAGTGTTTCAGATGTAAGAATATAATATGTAATATAGCTATAAGAGAATATCTGAGAATAATTACATTTACGCCTTGATATGCAGTAAGAAATTTTATAAATTAGTAAAGCCTTGATTCAATCTAGTATACAAATTACGTTCTTTATTTCGTGTGTCAGTGAAAATATTATATCAAAGGAATGTTGTACACTATAAAGTTACTTCAAATATGTAGTAACTTTCTGTTTTTATCCAACATTCTACAGAAAAGTTTTACAAAATAGCGCTTAGGGAGTGTCCATTAGTGTAAAAATGCGTTTTCTATGTGTTGAATATCTAGGTACGACGATTACTATGATCATCATCATCATCATCTGAGTCTACTGCTGGACATACACCTCCTCCAAAGAGCGCTACCATCCGCTCCAAGCCGCATCCAGCTTCTGCCTACAGCCTTTCGCAGATCGTCATCCCATCTGGCCTAGACATTTCGTCCTACCATCCATTCGTCGCCAAACATGATCAGCCCATTACTATATACGAAATAATTCTAATGTACAGGTATATAGTATTACGTCAATTTCATAAGATTAGAAATACGGAAATACCGCACGATTGTGTTTAATAAATTTTGTCATGATGATTTCTTATTGTCGTAACGATTACCAAAACCTTAAAGGCACCATGTAAAAGAACATTGAAAGTTTTATAATTTATTAATTTGTACATTTTTAAAATTTTCATTGTATTAAAAAATGTTTTATGTGTGACTGTTTAAAGTAGCAACCTACCTTTCTCTATTTTTTAACTTTAATATATAATTTTTGTCAAAGGAATTCAGAATAAAGCATCCCAGAGATCGCCATGAATAGAGTTCCTTATCTAATAGCTGCCGTGCACTGGAACGCGAAAAACATTTTATTGTGTTGTTTCACCCTTTAGCGATTACGTGTTGAAAGGATTCCAGTTCTCTTTGAGTATTTTATATTCCAGCGAACAGTTGTATTCGTCGTATACAAATCCATGTTCATTGTATGAAAATCAAATAAATCTCACAAATGCAGGCAGAGAATAAAAAAAAAACAAACTAAACCTGTTGAATAGCACAAAACTCCATTAGTCTTGACGTCAGCAACTGTTGGCTGCCAGTTTATGTTCCGATGAGTCAGTTGGTCTAGATTAAATCTAAAATAAAATAAACTTTAATAACGTTGCCAAGCTCGACTGCGTGACGGTCGCGCGTCCTTTGTAATATCACCGAGTTTCATGTTTTTAATTAATCTTTCTGCAAATGTTTAACGAGGTGCCGTTTAAGCTTTAATTGACATCTTATTCTAAGATAAATAAATCTTATGAAACATTCTTATAAACAGTGCGATGAATATTTCTAATGGCACAAACAAACACAAAGTCGAACATTATTCTACTAATTTTTGTTTTCTGAGTACATTCGTTTAAGATCCCTTCGAAATTTATCTTAGCGATTTATTCATCAGTGTGCCCATCTGAAATTATGGTGGGATGCTCGCATAGATATAAAACGTAACTTCACGGGTGTAATCCAAGAAGAGGTAGGTAGAGGAATGCAGATATATTTTGTACAATTCGTGAACAACTTGTGATGGATCTGTAAAGACATAATTCATTGACAACTCACTTGGCTGTGTTGTTATTACTATTATAATCATTTGATCGTTACGGTGTATTTACGGGGCAGGCAGGGGGCACCGAGTTCCAAATATCTCCAAACCTACAAACCTGTCGTGCTCCTCTGTAACTCTCCTAACACACGCACACCGGCTGTATTTTTATGTCAAAATATGTCGTTACAGGTCTGTTGCTTCGACAAGTATCTTCAACGGTCATGCACAGTTTTTAATAACACTTCAGTGCTACTGTAAAAAGGGTTTAGACGTGAGTGGGTTTTTTAATATGCAGGTAGTTCTTCTATGTTTTCGGTTAAGTTATTTCAAGAATTACTTCGTGGTAGTCGTGAGAGCAAATAAATAAATTAATAAAACCTTTAAACAATTGACCATGTATAAGCGAGGATGTGTTCCAAAATAAACACAACTTTATTGGGATCGTGGGCTCGTTCAAATTCGGTACGCTCCGTGTAAACGAAGGGCCATCAATAAATAGTTTACGCGTCGTTTATTCTACTCGTAGGGTTTTCACACTCAAAGATGTGTGTATTTATTTATTTCTTTAGAGATACTTACTTCACTAACTTACTTTAGAGAGATCATTACTTCAAGTCCAACTAACTAATTAAAGAGTAATAATATTATCAACCCCGTAAAGCATCTGGCGTGATGATATGAATTATTATTAAATAATACTTTATTACCGAACGTGTTATATACGAACAGAGTTACATAAATCAAATACATATATTTGCTAACTATAACAGGATTCTCCCAAGTTCAGCCTTACATATTGTCACAAGTTGTAGAAAAACATTAATGGAGGACACGGAGGACGAGGAGACAAAAGTTCCTTCAATTGACAAGAATGTACTCTTATGACTATTTTAATGAACGTACAGGAGACGAAAGAAGCCCGCCAGGATCGCAACAGACGCCAATCTTTATTTTCTGCCTAACCCTATGGAAAAGAAGCGCGACAATATATACGCAAACTTACTGAAGTTCAACGTATATTCCTTCGATGGAATAGTCATTACTTGTATCCTCTACTACGTATACGTAGGTACTTATGTGTGTGGGGACACATGTGGCCTTAGTCTCCGGCAACTTGATTGGTTATATCTAATTATTTAGTTCTCAATCGGTATTCAATGATCCATCTACTTTCCTCGGAAACTATAGGAGATATATAATGCTTAAGCTTTATTGATGTCCCGAAGTTATGAAACATAGTGCTCATAAAGAGACAAACAGATGTAAATAGTTGCGGCATGATTATAAGCTGTTGTCCACTTCGATGGCAGCCACGCTATCCCTAAAAGTACCTAGGACTGGGCGCTTACTTTGACATCAGTCATTTTATTGGCCGTAACATCGACTTACACAGAACTCGGGCCGCTTACCACGTTTATGTGTTCAATCGGATTCTATATATATAATATATATAATTATTTCTATATATATAAATATATATATAATTCTTCCACAAACATGTTATAAAGATTTAACATGTGTTATAAACTAGAATGGCGCCAACCGTACTGTATTTTGCAATCTGTTTGGGTAGACAAACGTTTTTTAACTGGCGCTGTCGGTATACATGTGCCCAGTGTACGTTACGCAAACATTTTGTGTGTTCTGTTATTCACTGAACTTTGCTTTCACTGTTACTGCATATATTACACAGTTCGAAGATCCCATATTGGACCATTACTTATCCACTTTAACGTGTTTCCGAGTGCTCGAACATCCGTTAAAGGCTCCATGAATATATTAAGGATTATAGAATCGTTGATAACTAATGGCCGATGCTATATCTATGTACATACGTACCAACGTATGTTGCTAAGATCATTCTTACTATATACCTATCAAGGTAGTAAGTAAGGTAGTAGGTAAGAATGGTCTTAGCAACGCATCATGACCCAGTAATGAAGGCACTGTGCTCGTACATTCGATATTAACAAGGTAATATTATAAAAATAATATTTTAAAAGCTTAATTTTAAATTCATAGACAGAATATGGTAAGCACGAACATAGCTGCGAATTTAGGTATCAAGCCGATACTACGAAATAAAATATTAAATTTGATACAGCCAATACATTACTGTCAATAAAATAATTAATTGATTGAAAACGTTTGGGAAACAGAATAAAGGGTTGGAAAAAATTGGAAAAGAGATAACAGAATCAATAAACCTGAGTGCACTCAGATTGGCGATCGTTCCATATCCTAATCCGCTTGATGGATGCCGGCCTTTCGATTGTGCAAACAGTTTTACAATAATCCATGTGCATTCGTTACATTAGGGCTGGGTTTGTGAGATTTTATCGTACGATGTTTTACAAATAGTCAACAAATTCAAAAATGTGTTAAATAGACATAAAGCTCTTAAAAATATGTGCGATAACTCATTCGATTCGGAATAATGTGTAGAAAAATGTTTTTCAAGGATTGATTAGCTCATATAAAAGGTATTATTTAGTATTTCGTTAATAACTCAAAAATTAATAATATTTAAGGGATTTTGAGAAAAATATAAAAATCATTATCATATAATATTTGAGAGCGTTGGAAAAAATCCCTTTTTCATACTTTATTATATGCATAATGGTAGTTTTTCTTATTTTTTGTAATCTTCGTAAAAAAATATAACAATTGTTATAATTTTTTATAAGGAATTGTTAAGTTAATAAACAATGAAATTGTTTATAAAAAATGGTTTTTTTGTTAATCCACTGAAGTGTCAATTATGATTTCAAAGAATAAAATAATGTTTTAACTTATTATTTACAGAATTGAAGTATAAATAAATCGATTATAAAGAAACAAAAAAATTATTTAAAAAAATTTAATCATTATTTCCACTGTGCAACAAAAAAAAATTAAAATAAAAAAAACCTGTATTTGTTTATAAACTATTTATTAACAAATGGTGTAAAAAGTAAGCTTCCTATATTAATCATTACCTTTGTAAGATGCAAAAACCGCAATAGTAAA
Source organism: Jemadia pseudognetus (assembly GCA_018244755.1). Classification (NCBI taxonomy): domain Eukaryota; kingdom Metazoa; phylum Arthropoda; class Insecta; order Lepidoptera; family Hesperiidae; genus Jemadia; species Jemadia pseudognetus. Next base: position 10,496 of record DWTO01000306.1, read on the forward strand.
ATATTAGTAAAAAAATTTTAATAACATTTATTAGAAATTGTAATTAATAACAATAAACTTTAATAATATTATTACGCAACTTTATTAAGCAACATACAAGAGCTCCACGAAGCAAAAAAATTATTAGATCGATTTTTTTAAACTTTTATGTCGTAATTTATAAAAACAGAGATTGGAAAAAAAATGTTAATTAACAATGGTATAACTTTTTAAATAATCGACTTAATTTTTCTTTGGACGTGGTGTTTTTTGTTTGGATTCAATACCATAAAAAAAAATTTAGCCGATATGCCAGCTTTTGCTACACGGCCCGCTTGTGCCGTAACGGCTTCGTAAATAAATTAAAAATTATAGAGACTAATATGCAGCCGAAAATGGACATTACATCTGATGTACGAGTATGTATCTACTGTGACGTGTACTCGGAGTATTATTTTTAAAATGCGCTAGAAAGAGACAAAACATTAAATTAAACTGCACTAAAAAAGGACAATACATTAAATTGTTAAATGTTAACTGTTCTGTAAGTTGCTGTTAAACATTTTTGGCCGTTCCATTTGACATGTTCGTTGGCGCGACCTTCGCACATTATACCGTAAGTGGAAGTGTGAGTGTATGATAACAATGACTCAGAGGAACCTAATACGGGGATTGGGTGAGACGCTCAAGATATTAAGTAGTCCTATAGCGCATTTGATCAAATACTTGACTGGAATTGATACCCACACAATTCGGGTAATAATCGAAGTGAGGATAACACTGAGTAAACGTTGCCAAATGAACAGGCCCAAAATAGGCTCTGCATGACAAAAACCTATACCCGAGATATACAGCCATCTTAAGGTGTATAGTGTATTGTCACTTCTCGTATTCCTTATTTAGTATAACCCAAAAACCCTACATAACTTGTATTTAATACTAACGTTTGTTCGAAAGTCATATTGTCCATTATGTTAGCGTTAATGGCGGCTTATCGGGGACATTGCACTTATTGATGCCAACGTGGTATCAAATCTTTGCAACACAGCCATCACACGATGCCAAACCAAACCAAATATAACAATTACTACATCTGATACTAGATCTTATATATAGTAGTAGCAGATAAAAATAAGTGTTGATCCACGTTAACTTTAAGGTGCAGGCCTTCTAGGCGTAAATATTGTTGAATGTATAATTTAAAATCCTTATTGAGCTACATGTAAAAAAGCATTGGTCAATATTTTTTCATTGATAAGTCTTTGACGCTTAACCTTTTCTAAAGCTCCATCCATTATTCGCATAATACCATCTAACGCTAAAGGCGTGACAGAAGATCTATTGCAGCGGAATAATAAGCATTGGCAATATTGAGATGAGATTAGATCCATTGTTTCTAAAATTAACGCTTGGTCCGAGCTTGATTATATAATATGGATTAAATCCTAGCAGTTTACACAAGCGGCTTTGCGCTTATTGTTTATTATAATCACTTCCATTGCGTTGCTAATATTATCGATATTATCAAACTATTCATGCATTACGATTACAGTATAATAGCAATAATTGAATTATTTAATAATCATCCGTGATATTAATTTTTTACGTGGATCTATAGTAATATAATTGAAGTGTGTGAAAACGGCTTGACCGTCAAATATCCTTATACATATACTGAATACAAGAATTTGTTTTATGGATACTAGTATAATTATCACTATGCCCCCGAAGAAGTATTACACAAGTATGAAAAAAGCTAGTGACCAATAGAAACAACAGCCAGGACTAGAATATACTCGTACTTTATACGTAAAACTCGTATGAATACCGAAAATTTTCGTTTGTCAACCCTTAAAGTGTTTTATGTTAAATGTTTCCTGAGTGTTACACTGGATTAAGAATTAAGCCGGTTAGAAGCACGTGTGTTTTTTCGGGGTAGCCTGACTAGTTTTGGACCTATACGAGGCCCTTCCTCATGAGCTTACGCCGATTGCAGCGAGGTCGCGGCAGAGACCTCGGAAGGACCTCGTATAGGTCCGAAACTAATCGGGCCACCCCAAAAAAATACACGTGTGTCTAGCCGACTTAATTCTTAATCTCAAAGTGTTATATGAATAATCGGTAAATTGAAGCAATGTGTAATTAGCTCAGATTAATTTTGTTTATGAAATGAGCGATCACAGACTCGTTCATAGCCGTGTCATGCTCTGTGCCGAAAACCATAGAGCCCTGGATGTTTCGAATCAACACAATTGTTCCAACATTAAACCAGCAAAATTTTATTGATACAAGAATTTGATAACCGAAATTCGTTTAAAGAGGTATTTCATACTAAGTCTCAATCGAAAATTTGAAGGCTTCAATAAGTAATGGTGACGATTTAGACGAGATACGGAATAAAAAAAAGAAATAAAATGAATAATGTATTTGCTATGCTAAACGAGCTATTGTTAAATAAAGGTTATGAAGAACAAGTTTTACTCTTGCAACGTTGGCGTAGTGTTGGTTACGTTGAAATAAATAGTTTCTTACGTTATTTTGTCTTTTATTGCATTGAAAATATAATTGATTAACGTTGATTTAAAAGAAGAATTCTAAGCACAAATTTTTTTACTATGGATATTAATCCATACCTACTAATTATAGTTCTATATAAAAACCTAAATAGATATAGGGAGAAACTTACTTTTGCGTTTGTGACGTGAATATGGTTAAAAAAGAAGAGTAGCAATAAAACGTAATGTGTGGAAATAGAGCATATGAACTTTGTGTGATGATCAATTTGAAACGTCCATATAATCAGCACGTCTTATTAGATGACAGGTAAACAAACGCCAGAATCTTACGCGTGGTCCATTAATCGTAAATATTTGTTTATTCATAATCCGTTACATAAGTAGCAAAAACCTCAACAATTTCACACCTATACATATCATAGTATAAAGTTGAATAATTTGCTGCATCTACGAGTTGTTGAAACTTTGGTAATACACGTGCATACATATTAGTTTCACCACAATAATTATAAACCTGTGTTTTACTGTAAAGTTATGAGAGGCGAGAACAGTTAATTACTTTAATGAACTTCAACCAACATAGCGAGCGATAGGACGCTTGCAATAAACAAATATCTTTAGCTACAGAGCATTAGGGTATCAAACGAAATAAGGCACTAATTGAACACAATTTGTGTAACTTATTCATAATTAATGTAATTAAATTCGGATACGACATAAACGGAATCACGAATACAAGTTACTTGAACCTAACTACATGATACATTCGTATTAGCTAACACGGAGATGGTTGTATTAGTTATGTAACTAGTTGATTGAGCACGCAGAACAAGCAGTGAGTAAGACGGTGTGTGGACTTGATATTAGTTTAAAGTACCTTCTAACAGAGAGTAGGTTTCCGCAGTGGTGTAATGATTCAATCTATAAAGGTATATATATACACGTTTGTTTAAATTATGACATATTTAGTATAATCTATAGGCGTATAATGATTTATTTAATGAAATTATGTACTTACGGATAACAATTTCAAATCTTTTAATTAATTATTTGTTTGAATACATACGCTTCACTCAGAATAAAACAACCATATTAATGGAAATTAATCCTTCCATGGGTTTTGTGCTAAAGGGCTCCCTGACATTGTTCCAATAGCTAGCGGCTAGGCAGGATATATGAAGCAACTGTATTATTACACCACTGTAGTGTATTCAATAACATTCTAAAATTCTAATCGGATTGACGAGGCTCGTTGGTCGAATCGAATCAGGGTTCGGATACTGTTGAATTTTTCCAACTAAAATTTCTGATTTAAATTCCTAGTAGTGGCACGGTGTCTGGATTTGTTTCCGATACATGGCAATAGGCTTACCACCTATTCCATACTAGGGCGTAAAGTACTATCTACCTAACTCAATCGGCTCGGATACTATTGAATTTTTTCAAAGGGAATTTCTAATTGAAATTCCTGGTAGTGGCTCGGTGTTTGAATTTGTGGCCTATTCCAGACGGAGTAGGGCCTAAACTACTATATACCTACTTCTCCGCGGACTACAGGCGTGATGTTACGAATAGTACAGATGTCCAAAATGCGTACAAGTGCGTTACTTCTGTCGAATATTAACTACATAGTAGCACCTCGTGCCTTAACGTATGTAGTGTCTCACCTCTATAGCTTTCACTTTGTCCAAGCGTTACGAAATGTGCCAAAGTCTTTTTTTTTCACATGACGAGGCTAATTCTATCCCAATCGAGATATGCGTTGGCAGGCGTTTTATTTTTGCAAAAAGACTGTTATGTGTGTATTGCAGCCATAACCATAATATAACGTCATCAAAACCGCTTTATGGATTGCATCATGTCTTTTATTATTTTATATTAAATTTTCATGTTGAAGTCGATATTTTTTTAAACAATATTTTCAAGTTTGATGGTTCATTGGACAGCTGAAAATTTCGAAACTCTAAGACGAAATGTGTCATGCGATTCCAATGTTAGTGTGATAGACTATAATAAGAGATAAATATTACTAAACATTAGGTAGGTATTTTAACTTGGTTAAATTGCCATTGAAGCGTCGTATTCATGATCGATTCGATCTTCTGGACTACAAGATTTGAAATAAATTTTCATGGATGATATATCCATTTACTTCCTTTACATTTCAATGTGGCTCGTTCTTAAATATTACATAACAATTTCGCTAAACAATCGCCACTGAACTTGTAGGCTTTTATTAGACAAAATTAATTAAATTATTACGTGAACGTGCGTAACAATGCCGGATACAATTCGACATCAGTGAGAGTAAGTGTCTAATGTGTTTGTTATCAGCAACAATCTACCGCACCGCGATAGAAAGCATAACGACTGAACAAAGTAATAGTGTTTAAAAAGATAATAGTATTGGTATGAAAAATTATAGATAGATGAAAAATGTAAATAATTGTGCATACGATATAATGTAAAGGATTTCAGAACGGTTCCATAAACGAAGTGGTTAAGAGAGGTTTTTAATTAAAAGTTTTATTAAGAGTTCTATCGCAAAGCGAACCTCTATTAACTACTGACATCGAGCTCGCCGCGCTTATTTGCATTTGACAAGGCCTTTGTGTGTGGACTTTTGTGTGCATTGTTTTTGTGAGTGTATTAATTTTTTATAAATGAAACGTATTTCAATTTCTGTAAATGAAACCTATTTCAATTTCTGTAAATGAAACGTATTTAATTTTTTATAAATGTTTAATAACGTTGGTGTGCTGTTACTTTTAAAAGTGAACAAGGCAGCAAACGAGCTGTCAATGGTCGTCCGATGCAGCCCATAGATTTCAGCGAGCATCTTCGGGAGGGGATATGGTAAAAGGATTGTTAGTGTCAGTTGGTTTGATTGGTATTAGTAAATCATAAGTTAGCATTGAGACCTGCGCTTCGCTGGACCGACCAAACTAAAGCTCTAACCAACGCGTCTGTCAATGGTAGCACCCGCCGAGCATCGATCCGAAACGAAGGGACAGCTATAGTGTTGCACGCTTCTAATCAACATGACTGACCACGACTGCTCTGCCAAGAGCATACGAATAACAAGAAGAAGAAGAAGTTAATATTAATTGGTAATTAGGATTAGTAAGACAAGTCAGGAGTGCAGGAATAGGGTTGGTAGTACTACATTAATTCACTTCGATATTGATGTATTAGTTGTTGTCTATCTCTCAGATGTTCTATCTCTCAGATGCACCTTGATGTGGCTTTTAAAAATTGAAACATGCAAATTAACCGGATGCCGTTTATAGACACTTATAGACATCATAGAGTATTTATAGAAACAGACATGTCTCATATGTATGCAACTTGCTGTAGGCCACCATACTGTCTTAACAGAAAACAAGTTTACAAGATGATAGAAGTGTTGCTATTTCCAAAGACTCTATGATGCTGTGTAATGTATATGTGGAACAGTAATCACGCCCTTAATGTAAGATGTTAAGCCAAGATGTTAAATCTAAGGCAACTGGGTTCAGTTAATAATGATTTCAATTAACACACTGGATTGTCGATGTAATTAGAAACGTTTAGCAGTTGATCGGATTAGTCTGCGTCTACATAATGTGTCGATTCCGGTAATTACCAATGTGTTTTCAATTACATACGTCGCGACATATTCAAAAGCTTACGTACAGGTCGATATGCAATTAGCTTCTCAATCGTGGCTGAGTCTGCTATCCTAGGAGTTCTCACCGCGCTTTGTTTGATAAATACATGTATTAAATGATTTATTTTGTTATACAGTATGTTTATAATTTATAAGATAATTATATTTTTTTACAAGCATATTCGCCACTCAGTGCTCACTGCCTACCTCGTAAAGAAAATAGCGTGATGATATGGTAACGGGTGTTTTTAATAAATAGTCAATTACAATCCATCGATGATGATAACGACATACTATTTGGTTATAGGAAATTGGAAGACAAAACGGTACATTTATTTCCCTCAGTCTTAATATCAGGTTAGGATGAGGTTTCCCGTTCACCTATTGATTATTATTTATTGGACTCTACGGAGCGTATGAAATATCTTGCTCCTCACGGGCAGTTCGAATACGTCGACATGTCAAGTACCACTCCACTCGGAATTCAATTGTAAGGATTAATTTGGATCATTGCTTGTTCAAGTAGTTGCAGGCGGGACTGCTGAGAGAGAGGTCGATACCGGCCAATATTGCGTTTTTCAAATTTAAAATTACCTAAGTACCTGAGAGTCTGGATTTGTGCCTGGTAAATGTATTCCATTCCATTCAGGTATGCCATAGTGAGACAAATACAACTGTTAAAACGTGGGAGTGTATCACACTCCTCTGCCAACCCCTCCGGGGATATATACAAGTTAGAGTTGCTTTGTTGTCTCGTTATTTACGATCGGTAAGAAAAAATATAAACTCGGGAAGCTGTAAATAATACCTAAGTAAAAAAAGCGATCTTATAACTTAGAGCGATGGATCATTTCCATCAGATTCAATAAGACTTGAATATAGAATTAGATATGAAACGGAGTTAGAATAAGTAAAAAATAAAATGTAATTTAAATCGATGATCAATTGATGTTTCTCTGCAAGGTACAACATTCTATTTTAACTGAATTAACTATGTAATATGAGAACGGATATATAGACAATGTTCAAATATAACGCAATTTATTCATTTCGATATTTACATATAGGTACTGCATGGGCATGCAAAAACCGCTTCTATTATGTACGTACATATATCATCCACGAAGTTGTTCATGTCAAACAAGTTATTTAACGAAGCCAGATGTTTGCAATGCGATTTCCACGTACATTCTGCACTAATTAACTCTGTATAGTCGATTGTTAGCTGCGCTTGCGCAACGCTTGATTGTTTTTTTATATAATTAGGACCATTTTTACGCCGTGCAAGGACGAAACCGGTATGTCACAAAACATTATCTGGCCAGTGCCGCCCGACACTGTCAGTGAACTCGCTTATAAAAATACGTAACTTCACGCCTGTAATCCCCGAGAGGTAGGCAGAGGAATGCAGAACACTCCCACGTGTTACCGGTTACATTTAAGTCCCACTATGGAATAGGTGGTGAGTCTATTGCCATGCGTCGGGTACATATCCAGACTCCGAACCGCTACTACAAAATCCAAATTAGAATTTTTTTTTGTAGTGTTCAACCCGGGATTCGAACCCGAGACCTCCCGATCGGCAGGCGCACTTGCAACCAACACGACCAACGAGGCAGTAAAAATAATTGAATATTTACTATTATGAGCTTATATTGACTGATCTCTTTGTTCAGTGACTAGTATCTGACTGCTGAGGCCGAGGTAATGTGTTCGGTTCCTATTTATCTCAAACATTTCGGTTATGAGGAAAGACTTGTACTATTTTTACGGGTGTAATTATAAAAGTATATAAATATGTATTTGTTATTTAATTTATGACATGTGTACCTATGTGTTTATGAGTGTATAGTTATTATATAACAGTTAAATCTAGTTAGTGATAGTAAATTAATAAAACAAACAATTGTAATATTATTGGTTACGTAAAAATTTAAATTATCATTATTAGTTAAAAACCATACCTCAATCGTTTGTTACAGAGCATGTTATAAGAACTAATCTCTAACTTGTTGCTTCCTTGGTAACTTGACAATGTATTAATGAGCAGTTTAAGCGCGGTAGATAGACTGACAGGCATTAAACCTGGTTGATTTATTGTGAGAGCAATCAATTTGCTTGTGAGACGTCTTCCGCGTAAATTACGACGAATAGACACTTCCGAGTTTCTCCGGCAAAGTACAATCAGTAAAGTAATTCTAGCGTAAAAACACTATGTTGTTAACGCGCGGATGTAAATGTTTGTGGTGCATAAGACACGAACTAATTCACTTCTCTGTCGTAGTATGACCTACCGAGTAGAATCCGGTTTCTCACAATCTAATAATGGTAGATTTTAATGGATCTTTATGAAATTTTATATGAATATATAAAACTCATTTGTGTTAGATTTTCCTATAAATTAAAGGGGTACAATAAGGTGTAGATATGTCATAATTTTAACGAGTTAAGTCATGTGCTGTATTATTATGTGGTAAATTTTGTATGACGTCTATTAAAATTTGTACGGCGAATGAAATAATCATCGATGTATTATTGTCCATATTTCGTTCTAACATTCTGGCGAGTTTTTTCGAATATCACGGAATTTGGTTCAAACAGAGTGGAGTCGCGGGTTCAGGAGAAATTACTACAAGCAACGTTACCCCAGTCTGGTCTCAAATTATCCTTCTGTATCCTTGTCCATTTATTAACCTCTTAATAGGACTAATAGATAATCTCAAAAAAGTCGAAATTCAAATAACTAATTAATAAGAGGCTGCTTCAGGTTTTAAGAAATATGTAGGAAAATTGGAAGAGTAATACAATTCGTATCTCATAAGGGACTTGGCGGGAACCTATACCTATATGTAAAATTATATTTTGCAAAGCTATATAATGTAAAAATTCCAAATGATCAGTGCACTTGTATACGTCAATAATTTAAGATTCGATTTAATTAAGAACTAGGTACTCCTAATAGTAATGTTCGACATTACATTTCAACTCGTTGCGACGTAAGACAACGAGGCAGAGTAACAGGAAAGTTCGTGCTTCGTTCTGTACTGATTGAGAACAACGGATGCAACAGCGTCCAGTGGAAACTTTTTCAAACAACTTTTTCCTGCGGTCCAACAAGGACGAGTTTAATTAAAAATATCTTGCGCAAACAGACGACAGTTGTTGTACATAGAAGTAATTGGAAACGCGCCGTAGGAAACCCGCGGAGAAGACGACGTGAAATTCTTATTTTATTAAGTACATGGTTGGAAAATAATGTGTATATGTGTTTACGTAATACGTAACATCACGCCTAGAATAACCGAATACGTCCGCAGAGGATTGTAGCACACTTCCACGTTTCACCAGTTTCGTTTACCTCCCACTGTGGAATACCTACGTGGTGAGCTCCTTACCATGCTCCGTGCACATTTCCAGACTCCGAGCCACCATTAGAAAATATAAATTAGAAAAATATAACGTTTAAGTATAATTTAGTACGTACATAATGTACATTGCAAAATATGACACTGATTACTATTTATTCAGAAATTTTAAATTATATCTATGCCCTTAATATAATCATAAAATCTTTTATTTATTACACACGCCCATACCAATTTTCTAAATTATAATCAACAGAAAAATAGACATGATATTTACCTGTTCAAAGAAAAGGATGCAAAAATAAATTGATTCATTTAGTTTTAACGCAACGTTACTACTACGTGCGTTAATAAGAGATTCGATTATATTTTAAAAAAGTCTGCTACGTAATTTGATTTATCATAAAAAAATAGGTAAATAAGTTTTAGTATTTAATAAATCAATTATAATTAGAATACACCAAAAACACTAATTTGTTTAAATTAAACTTCTTATAATTTTTCCTTTATTACTTTATGTCCATTTCATTAAGATACCGTTATCACAGCTTACTCCAAACACCAACTAGTGGCCGGAAGACAAAATGTTGCTAATCATCGTCATTTTGTTGCCTTAATACATACATTACAGTACGATAAACACCAGTTAAAGTTACACTGATGACATTCCACACTTCGCAGCTAATGGCGCTAAGAAAAAGTAGGTATATAGCTTCCCGTTGTGACATTAAAGTGCTTCATACAAAAAAAACTTATACACTTGTTCACTACCTTTCACCTTGGAGATCACATTTGATCAGAGCGATGATAATATACCAGCTGCGACAGCGGTGACTCACGCGTAAGACTAATAATAGCCAATAACCAATACAATTAAGTTTATAGTCAACGGACCTGGAAGTTGTGTCAATCGAAATATCAGATGTATGATAGAGGATGTGAACGAATGTTTCGTAGATAAATCTGCTTGATTTACAGGAAGAGCAATATAGGAAGTTCCTTTATAGGGAAGTATTTGCAGTGAATGTTGTTACGTGTGCTTGTCAAGAGGCTATATGTTGATATGTAACGAAGGTATTCTTGAGTTTGCATTTGTACCTTATAGAATACAGTTCCATCTTTTAGTATGTATGTATTATCGACTTTAAAGAGCTTAGTTTAGAATAACAATTTTTGTAATCCCTAGGTTAATACGAAATTGGTTTTATATATTTCGTCCAATATAGACCAGATACTGGCTAATGGGGAGTCCGATATTAATAATTATAAATTAATAATATGATTATATAGTAATAATAAAATCATCGAAACTGGTGCGCATGTATGAAGAGAGCGATGAATGTGGAGGGGGCGCGGCAGGACTATAAAGATAGAAATATTTGGCACTCAGTACTCTCTCTACACCCTGTAAGGAACCTGGCGTGAAGATATGTAATATAAATAAGTTACGTATACTTGTTCATAGACACTCTGTAGCATGACTAGTTATATTTTTATGGAGATTAAAACTCGAAAAGAATCTGCGATTTTAGACGAAATTTTAAATCATTCCTATGTTACTAATATCCCTTCTGCTTCTTTGTAATAGAACACACCTGGTAATTAATGTCAGGTGAAACTGTGAAAAAAGGTACGGTCAATAGCAGAAAAATAAAAAAATCCCCTTTCCCTATTCATATTTCATTATACCCGGTATCCATGAATAGTTACCGTTCTTAACGTATCCATTTCCGTAATTCGTGGATTGGACGATCTCAAAGTTAGGTTTAAAAAAAATAAGTTTAGTTCTAAAAACACCGCACAGTTTGTTACGAATGGTACCCAAATTACCTAAATAAAAACTGCAGTAAGTACCAAATGGGTAAGGAACTGGACGATGAGACTGTTTCGAACACTGCGTTACTGGTTCCTAAAGTTTTAAATGTGCATTTTTTTTCTAAATGTCACGTTCTACAACAAATGGTCCGTCCTCAATGTACGCATTAGAATCTTATTTTGAATTCTAGTTATAGTCAAGTAGATATGAGAGTGTTTCACAAGTATAGACGGCGAAATGAATGTTTGGAACTTATAGCAGTAATTATGCCAACGGGCTTTTTATTTGTAACGAACAGATAACCACTTATCATTCGAAGACTGAAAATTACGAATAAAAATGAGTACTAGACATGAAATAATATCCTGTAATACATTAGTGCGTATTGTTCTATTATTCCGGTTTGTACAGGATTTCATGCATGACTTAAAGAAGAGTTCTACAAGAGGCGTATCTGTTAGTTAATGCGGAATTAAAATGGGCAATTATGATCTCTATACGCTTTTATTAAACATTATTAGTTGATGAAACATGTCATACCGAAATATAAAGTACCTGGATTTTATTTTATTATTATTATTTACATCCATAACACTTTAAGGATTTAAATATTAAATATTTAACTGTGAGTTAATTAACACTTAAAGTTTTTAATTTTAATCATATAAAGTTACGTATTAGTTAAATCGTCAGAATACGCATTATACAGAAATTGGAAATAGCTGGATATCGATTGTTTTATATGTAACTCTACCTGTTTGTGATTGCAGCTTTACAGTGAAACGAAGATAATTGTGTTATTCACACGATGGACAAGCCAATACAGTTTGAGCGTGACATTTTATTAACCGTTAACATTTATCGGGGAACAAATTTTTGATACTAATTGGTTTACAGGGTCACGCGTCGTGTTGAACATGTAAAATTGTCGATCGCAAAGCGTAATGTACGGCGACACATTTTAATTATCTTAAACGCTTGTTAATTACAGTTTAGTTTAATGCCTGACGTACTGTTAATTATACATCGGGGTACGTCATCAGGTATCGCGCTGAGCCTTCGTCAGAATATTAACTGCTGCCTACAAATATTGTAGCAAATATATAATGATGCTATTAATTGTTTCGTTGATGATTTCATTATATCGGCTCAACTCATTGATCTTTTTTCGTTATAGTCTAACTAGGTCCTTTTATGTATGATGAAAAT